>BQNB010135500.1:0-17167 GCA_026074375.1 Tanacetum coccineum | reverse complement strand
GGTGCAACATCATTTTAGTTTGCTCCACATTCTCGCATATAAACCTTAAATAGGTTTATTCTATGACACACCCAAAAATCTCATTATACACATCATATACATTCTTATATATCTACATGATTTTACTCATGTTTTACAATTCATCTAGCGTATTTTATATCTTTAAAGGATTCTAGCGCAATGTTTTAATCAATATATTCATCTGTATTTCGCTTTCGCGACTTACTCGACTTGTTTCTATATAGCATGTCACATCATCACTTTAATATTTCACATTTAATTTCAAGGGAAACTCTTCTTAATATTTATATGTTCAAGTTCAACACTAGACATATATTACAATTAGATCATACATCAGTCACACATTGCAATCTAATCCCGTTCACTTAACTCAATTGTCTAACACTTCATGTTACGACAAATTCTAATCATACCTTATTATCCTTCACATGCATTATAGCTATCATGATCTCTATAATTCATGATTTGAAATACCTCAACTATTGATATTAGAATGCATAAAAGCATCTACTTTCAATACATAATAACTTTCGCTTAAGCAAATTTTTTCATAATTTGAGCATTTACACATTCACCTGCCCCTATTCACATATTTCTATCATGACTTATCTACAATGAAATCCTATGCATTTTATTTAGCTCAAACACTTCATTAAATCATACTATTATACTCATCATGCATTACTTAGACATGTGAATAACTTACCATACACCTTGCATCACATAAGCAGATATATCTCCACTTAACACTTCTCCAATAAGTGTTTTATATTCTTACCCGCAATTATAATCATTTAGTTTATGGAAAAATAACATATACCACATTTCATAATCATTCAATGTCTAAGCATCTTCATTCTAATTGCCACAGGCACTTAATTTACCTTATAACTAAGGCATTTACTTTTCGCACTACTTTATACTTACGGCAAACGCATCTACGAGTGGTTTAAGTTTAGGCAACCTATCATGGAAACCTACTTCACTTAGACTGAAGCTCTGATACCAAGTTGAAACGTCTCTTTCCTGACTCTATATTTGACCAAAAATTAAAAACTTTGCTCAAACACATGACCGAAAATGACCTTCTATCATCCTTTTATAAACTGACCAAAATCAATTACAATTCGGCCCTTGAAAGTATTTTTAGATGAAAGTAGACTCAAATACCTTTAAAATGGCAGGTGGCACAACCTCTAACGACTTACGGTTCATTTTATACAAAATAAACAAAACGACCAAAATCTAGAAAAGTATCATACGTCTTTATGCTTCTGGGCATACAACCGTATGGTTTGCTCAGAACTTTCTATGACAGGCATAAACCCGTATTCTCAAAATCATATGGCTTTATGGTTTGGTCAAAATCTTCTGTGGCAGGCATACACCCATATGCTCAAAAGTATATGACTTTATGCCCCTATATCCGGTACAAGTCAAAAATACATTTTAAGCATTTTTCCAGAAAATGACTTCTATGACTCGACATAACACCAAAACTTCCAGAAATCATTAACATGATATAATACATATTTTTCATAAGTATTTGTGGTCTAAATACCCGTATACACGTACTTCACAGAGCTTGCCAAACACTCCCGTTTCATACAAAACACTTGAATGACGTACTTCACCATCATTCCACAACCAAGACTTGTACTTAGACACTTCAACAAGACATTTACAATATATTTTATGACACTTGGGGGTTCAGCATTGATTTGAGTTCGGCATCGAATTCTAATATTATATGCATAATCCAATGCTTCCATCATCTGAGCTTCCACGTCATATGCCTTATCAAGGCTATACCTTCGTTTCATAATAACCTACAAAATGGTTAAACAACTAAAATGTAAGCTTTCGCTTAGTAAGTAACCGGCATATAACATACAATCATATGTACATCATCACATTAGCATCGTAATCATCCATATTTAGTCCCATAACTATTATTAGTTCATTCATACTTCATTATCACTATAACTATATAAACCACATCATACTATAATTAAACACAAGCATATAACACTTCTATCACATACCTTAGCTAATCCATAAACATGGACTAACACACAATTGACTATAGAAATCCAACTAGTCAAGTCTCAAATATTTCTATACTTCCTAATCATGGTTCTTATGCCTTCAACACCTCCAATTACAACACATAATATGATAAGACGTATATAACACATGTTATAACCAAATTACTTACCTTGAATCCAAGCTAAGAACACCAAGAACATCATCATCATCAAAACTTATTTTTACATGAAAAACAATATTATTAACAAGGGTTTATACAACCCATAACTTACCAAATTTTCATCATTAATCATCATATGATCATATCTTGATCATATGATGCAAATCCCCAATTACTTAACACTTAATCATCAATTAACTTTAACCCATAATTACTATAACCTCTTTAATTAGCTTAAACATATCATTACCCAATTTCCCTAATTAGGGTATATGAACCCTAATTTCTTAATTCACCAATTCAACTCAATAAAGATTACTTACTTGTGTAGGATCATTTCTAGGGACATAATCTTGCACTATCACACTAATATTTCTTCACTTTGATCACTAAGAGAGTTCTTGTTTCTCTCTTCCTCTTGTTTGGATCGTCATACCCAACCCCCCACACACGTCTAGACCAAAGTGAGAAGTGTGTGAAATAATTTAGGATTTTCTAACTAGCTGATATAAGTTTTGACATCTTTGGCCCTTTAAGTCATATTTGTTCATACTTGTGACACATAATACTTTCTAAAACCATTTACATAATATTCATACCTATAGTTTGACTATCGGGTTTGACTAACCAATCATGTAATACATTCAAACTTATAAAAATCATAGTCAAACTATTCCAATGGCATTCTTGTAATAAAATGCTTAAAACCCGGTTTTGGGGTGTTATAATGCGACCACCATAAGAGAGAAGGTTAGCCTTCCAAAAAGAGAGCTTTGAATGAAATTTATCAACCAAAAACTTCCAGTTCATGGCAGTGTTACAAAAATCGGTCTAGGCGGCCGATTAATCGGCGCCTAGGAACTAGGCGGGGATTAACCGCCTTGCTTTTCACTAATCGGTTTGGTCAAAAATCGGTCAACATACTGATTAATCGGATAAAAATTGGCCAAATCGGGCATAAATCGGCCAAATCGGACAAAAATCGGTTAAATCGGTCAACTCGGTTACAAATAGAAATCAGCCAAATCGGTGATAAATCGGATAGAAATTGGCTAAATCAGGCAAATCGGGTATACAATTTCAAAATTTTATAATTTTATATATAAAAAGTCCAATCCGATTAAGCCCCGCCTAACCGATTAATCGCTAGGCGGTACCCCAATCGCCTAGCTAGCGCCTAGTGATTTTTGCAACCTTGGTTCACGATGAGCTACATATTAGATCCAATAGGTAAACCAAGATAAGTAAAAGGAAACGAACCTGCACTACAACCCGTGTTAGAGGCCATAAGAAGGATATCTTTAGAAGACACTCCAGTGTTGTAAATGTTAGACTTATGAATATTTATTTTCAGACCCGAAGCTAAATAAAAGACCTAGAAGATGCGAATAATGTTGTCTAAATTTTGATTGCTCCAATCCGTGGTAATTACAACATCACCAGCAAAAAATAAGTGACTGAGGTTTATATCAGAGTTACTGATGTTTATGCCACGAATAAGACCATTACGAACCGAATATGAGAGGGCCACATGGAGACCTCCCATAATGATGATGAACAAGAATGGAGATAGGGGATCTCCTTGTCTCGAACCTCGCCTAACATTAAACTCAGAAGTGGGGCTGTCATTAATCAAAATCGAGGTCCGAGAGGATTCAAGACAAGCTTTAATCCATGACCTCCAAGTTAGACCGAAGCCATTGAGAAAGATGAGCATATGACTTCATGATACTACACTTTGGAAGACACAATGAGATGTGGACAGTTGGTTAGGGTTAAAAATAGATATTAAAGTGTATAGGATTGTTGGTTTATTGGGTATAGTGGAGGACTAAGTGTTGAGAGAAAAGGTATAGTGAGGTAGGTTCTCTCTTTAAGAATACGCATATGCTTAGCATCACTATCATTCAGGGTAAATGAATTAAATCTATCACAGAACAATAAATCCAAGTCCTATTATATTACATTGAGTATCTGTGGACGCCTTGAAGGTGATGTAAAGTATCAAAACACTGCATATGTGTAAATGAGTATCGAAGCTGTTACAGCGTGATATACAGTGAGACAAATGAGGTACGTTTAACTTCTTTTGATTTTTTAATTCGTTTGTACACATAATTTCATTTTCTTTTATTTTGGGAATTATCGGTTACTATATATCTATCTCTCTATTCACATATCAGATGTATGATGTTGCGGAAGATATTTAATCACATTACAACAGACAACAGATGAAGTATTCGAGTATTACATAGTGATTGACACACAGATAGATACAGTGGGATCTATTTTAGTGTCTGTTTGAGAATAAAATTTAAGGATAGTATTATTTTAATAAATGTTATGTAATGGTGTGGAGAAGTAGGGATATAGATATATTCAGACGATGACAAGGTCTCTCTGGGGAGATTATTTATCGCAACTTGAATTTTCTACAATGTAGATAGTTCATATTCACACTACATATACAGATCAATCATTCTGAGCGGGATATATCTCGGTTGTGAGGTGGGAGTCTCCTCTAGGAGGTCTTTGAGATGCACATGCGAATCACGTATCTGATGAGAGAGTTCATCACACAGACTTTGAGACTAGATGATCGTCTGGATATGGATGAAGGCATTATTCAGTGGTGGAGTAGCACGCGTAAAAGAACGATAAAACAATCATTCACATGAGGATGTAACTGACTGATCAGAACGGGCAAGCTATGTGGTGATGGGGCGAGCCGGGTGACATTACTTACGGGCGTGCACGATGGCTTTGAGCGATGATGTTTTGTGAGTGTATGGTAACTTATGTTACTGGTTTATCTAGTTCATGCTATGAGAGATTGTATTTATAGTAGGGTTTACAGATTTACAATACGTCACTACACTTCAAGGGTGTGCAATTCATACTCGGTGTTACGTGGTGATTGCACTTCTCGGGTCTCTTAGTGTGAGTGGTTGAGTTGTTACAGCATATAGTGGATATCGACAGATTATCAGAGTACATTAGTGAGAGTAGTGACAAATTTGTAGTCAGTGGTAGTTATGTGGGCGATGATATCTATGAAGTACACACATCATGACTAATAATTGTCAGTTCATATAACTCTGTTTATGTACACATGGATAGGACTGGAGTTAGTTGTGGGGAAGTTTGGGGGGGGGATATTGATGCGTGGGGGGTTGGTATTGTGCTGATATGATTTAAAGTGGGTAGTCTCGATCATTATATCTACTCTATTTTAGTGGTTAACGAGATGAGGAGAATTGCGCGGCATGGATGGAGAGGTCTGGTTAATACTTTCTCGGTGTAGAGTTGTTTTGCTGCTCGGTTAGTTGTATGACACATGTGCTTCACTTAGTCTACAACGACATAGAGTGAGGGGTGGAATTTGGACGTGTGTATTTAGAAGAGCGTTTTGACACAGTTGCGGGCCTTGGATGGTGGATGGAGACATATAGTAAGAGTTGGTACATGTAGTATGTAGTGTTGACTGAGCGGCACTGTGTAGTCTTGAGAGAGCGATACTTCAGGGTACTCTGTCTGTTACATATACTCTCACTCTTCTCAACATTTGAGTTGGTAGGGGAGCAACACTTTGTGTGTGCACAATATTTTCACTTGTCTTCGCACACAGAGTAAGGAACACTGTGTGTATATGTGGTGAGAGAGACACACACACTCGAACGTGGATAGTTCTGCTACAGCGAATGTCTATACACTACATTCTCAGGAGCTTGACTGTAACGTTATGTTTTGTCTAGAGTGGGGTATGTATGTATAGAGTGGTAAAAAGAGAATTAGTTAAGTTGATTTGGATAGGATTTGAATTAGGTTTGTATGAGAGGGGGAGGAAGGGGTGTATAATAATTTGGTGGGGGATTTTATTTAATGTGTTGGGGGTTGTGAGAGTTAATGTTTTTGTGTGGGTATTAATTATTGTTTAAAAGGTTAAAATGTTGTATATTTTTTTTTTAGGAGGGAATGATACATTATTAAGAGATGTTAGTAGGTAATTATAATTTTTTAATAATATTTTATGTAATGATTTATTGAAATTTGATTGTATTTGGATTTAAGTTTTTAAAGGTAAAATATTATAAAAATATGAAAGTTTTTATGGAAATTAGACTGGATTTGTCTTTCTCAAGTATTGATTTTTGAGAATTCTTTATTTTATGGGTTTAATTGGTGGTGGAGTAAAATGGAGCAATAAAGGGGGTGCGAATGCAAGAGTTTTTTAAAGAGTATATGATTAATTAAAAGTTGGGATTTTGATAAAAGGGTGTTCTTTTGGTTTCGGCATAGGGCAAAACCTAAATGGGTTTTGTCTCTTTAACTTCTTTTGATTTCCTATTGTTTGTAAGTATTTTCTAAACCCTTCTATGATGGTTAATTTGTATATATATTGCATGTGTGTAATTTTATATTTTAGAAATCCTGCATGTTTACGTGATTGAAGTTGAATCATTGGATTGAAAGATGAGTTAGAAGATGGATGTAGGAGTTAGTTTAAGAGTATTTGTGAAGTTTTGGGATGTGAAAATGGAGTTTGAAGGGGTTTAAAGGCACCCATATTAGACTAGTAACTTTAGTGTTGATTTCGAGTGAGTCAATATTTTTAATCTGATTTTAGGCTTAAGAATACGATAGAGGTTATCCCTAGCTTCGATTCGATATATCGTGGGTTCCGTAATTCTCAAAAATGAAGTTTTTAGAGCAATTTGAAGTTTGAAAATGGGTAAAATAAAAATTCAACACTTCGCATATAGTGGTTTTGTGTAGATTTTTGTAGGGGCTATTTAGTCATTTTTATTGAGTTTTGGGTCTCGAGTATAGCTAAAAATTTGTTTAAAATGTCGTTTTTCTTTTTCGCAAGGATATCTAAGTCCAAAAACGCATATTAACGGGTCAAAAAGCTTAGAAATATATACTATATTATTTTAAAAAAATATGGTTTGTGCAGAATTTTGTATGAATATTTTCATCATGTTCGGTCGAGTTTTGTGTCTCGGGTATAACTGAAAAGTTGTTCGGAATGTCGCTTTATGTCAAACGCCGGTATACCCTATTTTTTAAAACGCATTTTTGCGGGTCGTTTTTGATAAGTCAAACTTAGGAAAAACATATACTTTGAAAAGTCAAATTTGGTAAAATTTTAAGAATGATCCTTTGGCGTAATATAAACCGTTTGCACTTGAAATATTATAACGAGAACTATTTTATAACAAATAAGTCATACGTAAGCTTTCGGTTGTGTCTAAAATCGAATTGGGTATAACGAGTTAGTGTATGGGTGCGTTAAGTTGATTGTCATAAATTCAAAATAGGAATCTGGGTAGATTTTTTAGTCGTCTTGCGAGAGTCGTAACTTAATAATCCGAATAGCTTTTATTGATTTTCTTGATCTTAAAAATAAGTCCAACGAGTTTATTTTCCAACGAAGGTGATTTCATAAATTTTCAGTAAGTGGAAGATGGTCAAAATGATTTTACGAGATTTATTGTCCAATCTGCGTTTGGGGACAGTTTTCTGGGTTGTGTTTGTGAGGGTAGCAGCCATATCAAAACATCTTTTTAATTTATGAAATTTCTACTGTAGCAAGTTTATGATGTGTAGGATTTTTTGAAAAAATTTTATATATTATTAAGGAGTCTAAATAGGTTAGGTCAAGCCCAACTTTCAAGTGGTTACATCGGTCCTTTTCCAGACATTTAGAGTCGTCGAATTTTTGAAAAATAGTTAGACTTGTCAAACATTTTTAGAAAATATACAGTGGGTTATTTGACATATTGCGCTTATTAGAAATGGAGTATGGAAGGCATTTGAGGTCGTTTGATATTTCTTTAAAGGTTGTCAAGTGACTAGGAAAATTGGTCAAAATCAGAAAACCTTAGAATGTATTAATAAGAAATTGAGGCGCGCACATAGATTCTATGGTATAACGTTATACATATGTAGAATATACATATTTATTTATATGTGTAATTGATGCATTTTTCTTATAAGTTATATTCTTCTAATACGCACACCATTATTATAGGTCACGGGTGACACGTGGTCGCCTTTCTTTCTGTGTTGAATTTCTTGTTCGATACTTCTACTTACAGTGAGTTCATAGCCCCACATTTTCTCTTTTAACGGTTTTCATAAACTATTTTCGGGGTGAAAATACATGCTCGTTTTACTAAGCTAACTTATTGATTTCTACTACTTAAGCGTTACATGCCTATTTTACTAAAGCTTTTACTTGCTTACTACATGACTTCTAATACATGTGTGATACATGGTTGTTTACTTATGAACTTACTAAAATCCTGATTTGCTTACTACATGATTTGAAATCATTGAAATTCTATATGAAAACCATGAGGTTTGAACACATTATTTGTTTTAAATGGGACACAAGTGCTTAAAGGGTATGCCTGACCCGATTATGAAATGATCTGCATGAGTCCCCTATTGCCAAAGGCCTCGAAATTCATGCACCGTTAATTACCTTTCAGGGTAAGCGCTGAGTACAATTATTAGATCTATGGGGCCGTGACAGCCTTGTTCGAGGTATGAATCCATGGCGAGAACACCCAGTTAAACAGACATTTTGTATTAAGAGTATTGTAGGTGTGAGGCAATAATACCTAGTAAAGGGGCGGACGATGGACATATATTTATATGTTGGGTTAATGCTTCAGTGTCATGAGCTCAATGCGATAATGTTGAATGATACTATGAAATACTGTCGCTGGCTGATCTTAAACCTCGTGGTCCACTTTTGAGTATTTCTTGATTTATTGAATCACTACTTGGATTTTAGAAATAATATTTTGAAATGTTGTAATGCTACTTTTCTTACTGAAATATTACTTGAATTATTTCAGTACTTCTTTTACTTAAACCTATGAATTCACCAACATTATTGTTGACGTTTTGCATGTATTTTCTTAGGTTATTATTTTGCTAGTGGAGCATTGGGAGCATTTGACCCGCGCGGATATATTTTTGAAAGCTTTATAATTTGAGTACCATTCGATAAACGTTTTGAAAATGTTTTCTATTACGTTACAAATGGGACCTGTTGTAACTCTGATATTTTATAAAAAATTTCGAATGGTTGACTTTTCAAAACGTCTCACTTTGAGTCGTTTTCTGTAACTTGTACTTTGTGCTATGAAGTAGCACTCCAAGTGGTATTCAGTTACGTTGTGATATTTGGGGGTGTTACAGAGTGGTATCAGAGCTCGAGTTATAGCGAACCAGGTCGTTTTCAAAACCTGGACTATAACTGTTTTTTTCGAAATTTTTTAAGAGTCTTTCACTGTTGTTTGATATCCACGCGTGCATGCTTTCTAGTCCCTTATAAGCTCTCTTTTGCATCTCTACTACCATTACATGGATATTGACTATTTAACACTTGGCTATGATTTTGCTCTCTTACGTCTATCTTATGACATCTTACTATTTACCTTATATCGGTTAGTTATATCAATATTGACCACTCCGATTATCGCGTACTTCCTGATTTCTCATTTACTCCCTCGAATATCAATGCTGATATTATATAAGGACACTCACATATATGAGCTACTTTCTTTTCGATCCTTTACGCTTATCTTTGGGATTATCGCCATCTATCTTTATAAAAGCAATTCATATAAGCGTTGACTATTTTCGGTCACTGATGTCTACTTGGTATTATTTCTTATATGTGTGAATTTGGATTAGAGGGGTACGTCTTAATGAGTCCGTTTACTTCAATACATTGTGAGTTATGCGGTGATCTCCAAAATTTTTTCGCAACATTACTTTATTCCCTTTTGATGATATTGAAATTCGGCGTAATTGTCAATTCCACTAATTAGTATACCATTTGACTGGCAGTTTGAACACTCCTCCTATGCTTTTGAATCACATATGTTGTATCGTAATCCATCATTTTGAAGTCTTCCAATTGATGGGATTACGACTTTAACTTGTCACCTCGAAACGTGTCGTCTTTTGGCATTTACCTTTGGAGCGTGATTGACTAATGTCTCATTGTTCTTCTCGTTACTTCTTATGATTCGGATTCTGAAGAATCATGCCACCAAGAAGACTCCTTATTCTCAATGTAACATTGGTTTGATCTCATGTTTTGTTGTGGCAATGCTTAAGTAGGCTAATTTATAATTATCTTATTATAATGAATTGGGACGCCTTTTCATTTGAATAAGGAAATTATAAATCGCTAAACCATAAATTTCCAAGTCTTATTTACATGGATTGGGACGCCTTTGGATGTAAATAACGATTTGTAAATGAGTGGGCTTAAGTGTATGGCATTCGTACAAATAACTTTCTTTCGATTTGTAATTCGTTTGTACAAATAATTCATTTTCTTTGTTCATCTAATCATTATCGTGATTACCTTCCTACGAATGAGTCTTTAGACTTCTTTCGGTTCGTAATTTTTTCATTCGATTATTTCCAAATGTGTATTCTACATGGCGCGCTTCTCTTTTAACAATTAATACGTCTGCACGAATCATTCATTGTCTTTACTCTTCGAATCGCTATCATCATTGCTTTGCATAAATGGCTATTTGAACTTCTTTCGACTCGTAATTTGTTATATGGATATTTTCGATTGTATATTGACCGTCACAAACCATATGGAGATAAGTCGAATAGAGCACCGGGACGACGCTCCCTTAAGGTGGGAAGGCTGTAACATCTCGTATTTTGCGATCGATATTAAATCTCTACTTTGTTCCTATTTTTACTTTTGAAGGAAATTTTGTGTTTTACTCGTTAGCCGATTTGGTGAAAATCGTCATTTTTAGCTATTTACTAGTCGTGCTTTGGGTATTTATCCGTTTTAGCGTTTGAGAAATCAATAATTTCATATTTTAGCTCCGGAAGCTTAATTATTTTTATTTTAGTATTTATCAACTTTTCCCGTGTATTTTCCGAAATCGCGTCATAATAGTGTTTTTACATTTAATAATGAGATAACTAAATGTTTAAGCCAAAAAAATTGTATAATCCAAATCTGATAAAAAAAAATATACCAAGCCCATTTTTATTTCCCTTTGACTGGCCATATAGAGAGCGCAAACAATATTCTTATTATTTTTTTTGGGTTGATACAAACTAGGAAGGGGAATATCAGTTCCATATAAATAGAGTTCATTCCTTCTTAAAACCCATACCTCACAGTTAACAAAAATGAAATTCGTCTGGTCTTTATTTTTCCTCTCTGTTCAACAACCAACACCATAAAACCACCAAAATCCAACATCACACATTCCCAAATCAATTCCTACACTAATCCCCATCATCTCTTATAGCATTAAATCAACCAAGCAATGTTTTTCTCAATTTTTTTGATTTTTTTGATTTTTAATTTTAAGGGTTTAATTGTTTTTTAATACAATTGAAGCAATAAGGGTGTGAATGCAAGTGTTTTTACAAGGTTTTGATTAATTAAAAATAAAAGGGTGTTCTCTTGGTTTTGGCATAGGGCAAAACCCAAAAGGGTTTGTGTGTCTTTGACTTCCTTTGATTTCCTATTGTTTGTAAGTATTTTCTAAACCCTTCTATGTTGGTTAATTTGTATATACATTGCATGTGTGTAATTTTATATATAGATCCATGGATCATTATGCATGTGATGTATTGGGGTTGAATCATTGATTTGAGGTGTTAGTAGATGGAGTTAGGTTAGTTTAAGAGTATTTGTGAAGTTTTGAGATGTGTAAATGAAGTTTAAAGGGGTTTAAAGCCACCCATATTAGACCAGAAACTTTAGTGTCAATTTCGAGTGAGTCAAAATAGTTAAATTTGATTTTAGGCTTAAGAATATGATACAGGTCATCCCTAGCTTTGATTCGATATATCGTGGGTTCTGTAATTCTCAAAATGAAGTTTTTAGAGCAATTTGAAGTTTGAAATTGGGTAAAATAAAAATTCAGCACACTTCGTATATAGTGGTTTTGTGCAGATTTTTATAGGGGCAATTTAGTCATTTTTTGTTAAGTTTTGGGTCTCGAGTATAACTAAAAAGTTGTTTAATTGACGTTTTACCTTTTCGCAAGGATATTTAAGTCCAAAAACGCATATTAACGGGTCAAAAATTTTAGAAATAGATACTACATTATTTTAAAAAAATATGGTTTGTGCAGAATTTTGTAAGAGTATTTTTCTCATGTTCGGTCGAGTTTTGGGTCTCGAGTATAACTGAAAAGTTGTCTGGAATATCATTTTATGTCAAACGTTGGTATACCCCATATTTAATAACGCATTTTGGCGGGTCGTTTTGGATAAGTCAAACTTAGAAAAAACATATACTTTGAAAAGTCTAATTTGGTAAAAACTTAAGAATAATCCTTTGGCGTAGTAGAAACCGTTTAACTTGACATATTATAACGAGAACTATTTTACATAAATAAGTCATACTTAAGCTTTCAGTTATGTCTAAAATCGAATTGGGTATAATGAGTTAGAGTACGAGTGCGTTTTGTTGAGTTGATTATTGTAAATTCGGAATAGGAATCTGGGCAGATTTTTGAGTCGTCTTGCGAGAGTCGTACCATAATCATCCGAATAGATTTTATTGATTTTCTTAACTCTAAAAATAACTACATAGAGTTTACTTTCCAACCAAAGTAGTTTCATGCATTAAAAGTGAGCAGAGGTTAGTCAAAATGATTTTACGAGATTTATTGTCAAATTTACGTTTGGGGACAGTTTTCTGGGTTGTGTTTGTGAGGGTAGCAGCCATATCAAAACATCTTTTTAATTTATGAAATTTCTACTGTAGCAAGTTCACGATGTGTAGGTCACAGGTGAGACGTGACTGCCATTCTTTCTATGTTGAATTTTTCGTTCGATACTTCTACTTACAGTGAGTTCATAGCCCCACCTTTTTTTAATGGTTTCCATAAACTGTTTTCGGGGTGAGAATACATGCTCGTTTTACTCAGCTAACTTATTGATTTTTACTACTTAAGCGTTACATGACTATTTTTACTAAAGCTTTTACTTGCTTACTACATGACTTCTAATGCATGTGTGATACATGGTTGTTTACTTATGAACTTACTAAAAGCCTGATTTGCTTACTACATGATTTAAATTCATTGAATTCCTATATATGAAAACTGTAAGTTTTGAACACATTATTTGTTTTAAATGGGACACAAGTGCTTGAAGGGTATGCCTGACCCGATTAAGCGTTGAGTACAATCAATAGATCTATTAGGCCGTGACAGCGTTGAATGCATGGCGAGAACACCCAGTTAAACGGACATTTGTATTGAGAGTATTGCAGGTATAAGGCAATAATACCTAGTGTAGGGACGGATGATGGACATATATTTATATGTTGGGTTAACGCTTTGGTGTCATGAGCTCAATGCGATAATGTTGAATGATACTATGAAATATTGTCGCTGGCTGATCTTAAACCTTCTGGTCCACTTCTAAACATTTCTTGATTTATTGAATCTCTACATAGATTTCGGAAATAATGCTTTGAAATGTTGTAACGCTACTTTTGTTACTGAAATATTACTTGAATTATTTCAATACTGCTTTTACTTAAACCTATGAATTCACCAACATTATTGTTGACGTTTTGCATGTATTTTCTCAGGTTATTATTTTGCTAGTGGAGCATTGGGAGCATTTGAGCCGCGCGAATATATTTTTGAAGGCTTTATAATTTGAGTACCATTCGATAAACGGTTTGAAAATGTTTTCTATTACATTATAAATGGGACCTATTGTAACTCTGATATTTTATAAAAAATTTCGAATGATTGACTTTTCAAAATGTCTCACTTAGAGTCGTTTTCTATAACTTGAACTTTATCCTATGAAGTAGCACCCCAAGTGGTATTCCGCCGCGTTGTGATATTTGGGGGTGTTACAACTAAATAAACAAAACAATGTTTTAATAGGATTAATCATGGTTAATACAATTTTCTTATATTTGGCTAGACCGTTCTTCTATCTTTTGTCAGTCTGCTTGCGTGTGTTATTGTGTTTAAATTAACTTAGTTTAGTTAACCAAAATATTGATAGAATAAAAGATTAACGTTCTCGCTCTTAGTGATCGACACCCTACTTACCAATGAAACTACACCAGATCGGGTACACTGTCCGTTAAAGTGTTGTTTTAGGTAAAGTCGGCAAAATATAAATGTAAAACTTGAAAATTTAAAATTACCTACATACAACAACACATCAGCACATTTGTGGGATCTTTCTTAACATCATGTTTTTCAAAGAAGCAAACATCACTTGCTAACTCCATAACTGAATCTAATTACATGGCGGCCGGAAGGGCTTGTTAACAAGCGTTATGGATGAAGCAAGTGTTTGTGGACTATAACATCATGTTAAGTGAGGTTCCAATACTATGTGATGGTAAATTTGATATCAATCTAACATCAAGTCTCATTGATTACTCTCGAACAAAGCATACACAAATAAGACACCATTTTTTAAAAGATAATGTAGCCAAAAAGCATATCACTATAGATAAAAAAGTCTTAGAAAAAAATGTTGCAAACATTTTAACAAAACCATTAGAAAATGATCAATTTAACCACCTTAGACTAGGATTAAGATTAATGTTGCAAGAAGAGGAAGAAGTAAGAAGAGAAAGGAAAAGATGTGATGGATGAGTGTACATTAAATAATTACCTACTCTTGCACAAATTCACAAAATGGTACTTTGTACTCAAACTTTGATCTCATGGATATCAATGCAAATTTTTGGTTATTAACCAACAAACAAACAAAGAATCCTCTTTGAGAAACCCTATATACTACTTTCTAACTTTTATTTCATGAAAAATCACCGTTGAAACATCAAGAACAAGAAGGGATAAATCAAGAAATTTTGTCAAGCAAGTAATCTCTAAGAACTTCTTGATAATAATAATGAATCAAAGGTTTTCAAAACAATGTCAAAAACTTGTGGGAAACAACTTTACACATATTGTACACTCTTCTATCTCTAAGCATGCAACATCAATTATAGGAAGCTCAAAGAAATTGAAAAGGAATTTTGAAACCTTGAAAGCATATGAAGGTAATGAAAGGGTAATGTTTGAGTTTATTTTAAGATATTTTACAGAAAGTGAAATATGGGACAAGGTCAATGAACCCTTAAGCCCAAGAATGATGAGCATAATCACTCTATGATAAATGCTCTCAAAGAAGAAAGAATGAAGTCAAGAGAGATGCTCTTGAATTTTCATCATAGTCTAAAGATGTTTCTTGATATTATATCCAAGATGAATAAGAAGTTGGAGGATGAAAAGATCAAAATTAATGACAAAAGAAAAGGAAAAGTAAATGACTTCTAGAAAAATAGGAACCTAAGAGTGCTTAAATAAGTACAATCTTACCTTTTGTGCAAGGTACTAGAATAGTGTTTTTATGTCAAAGTACTAGTATAGTGCTTTCAATATGGGTGTATAAATTATCCATAAATAGAATGATGTTATGCAATGCATTTTGATAGATATAAATGCATATTTATTGTCATGAATCCATGTTTCTAAGCTTCCAAAGGGTAACCTAACCCATGTTGGACTTGAACATGTGTATTTGTTTGTTTCTTGTGGTGTTTTGTGTTTGTTTCTTGCTAGTTGTAGCCAAGAACACCTCGAAGGTCATACTCTTGACCCATGGATCCCCACCTTAAAATAAGGGGGAGAAATGATCTAGGGGGAGAAGGTGAAAATATATCAACTCTCCACCTCTTCATAGATATCAACCTTTAGGGAAAAGCCTAACATCGCTCCTTTTTTATTTGACAAAAGGGGGAGAAGGAAAGCAAAGAGCTAGAGCTTACGGAGAAGAAGATAAGCTACTAAAGCTAGGTGAAGCCCAAATTTAAGTTCCATCAAATTACAAGGCCAAGATCAAAACACACGCTACATCAACGGCGTTCTTCATCTTCGCTATGTTTGTAATTTTAATTTGCTTTCGAATATTTATTTTTCATCATAAAAAAGAGGGAGATTGTTAGTGTAACATTGACTAGGATCTCCTTTATGTTTTAAAGATGACAAATAAACGTTCACAACTCTTACAATTACAAACGATAGCAAAAATCCAAAAATCGGGAACTAAATTCCTCGCGCGTTGATGGTGCCTCAACGCATGGGTCAGCGCCCCAAGCGTTGTCATGTTTTTACGAATTTTGATGTCGGCTATCATCTTTCTTGACACATGTGGAAACTTTAATACATGTATGAATATTATATTTGAGAATTTAGGAACACTCCAAATGAGGTTTAGACTTAGAGAGGGGCAAAAACAAATCCTCCCGTTGTTAACAAAATACCAACTCAAATCTTTATTAATTGCCTCTAGCCAAGGCTGAAACTTGTTTTTAAACTTAGTACGAATATACATTCAACATACCATCAAACAAAAGTATTCATTTGACCTTAATCGGAATTTACGTTGTTCTTAATCACGTAACAGGTTTTACTAATTATTGGTCAAACTAAGACAAAGGTTACTTTGCTTAAACATATCCTTTTCTGTTATGAGATATGCATTACTTGAGATGCAAAGCACTTAGCTTGTTTATATTAAGATGATTAGTGATCAAATCTATTTTTGATTATCATGGATTAACTCTAAGTGACTATTTGAGTTTGTGGTATTTGAAGATTGATCTTACCTTCATCCTTCTTAACTTTTTATATATAAATGATTTTCAAACTCACATATGTATTCCTCACATGTCCTCTTACAAAATCAATTCCTTCTAAACATCATCCTAATCATTTGTTAATCTCTTTTACCCAACTATTAGGAATTAAGTTTTTCTGACTTAGTACTATTTGTGTTAGTTAGTTAGTTGTAACACCCCCAAATTGGGTCGCAGCGGAATAAGGGTCCGGGGCGTGTTACCTCATAGATCAATAGCACAAGATATAT
>BQNB010135499.1:0-18147 GCA_026074375.1 Tanacetum coccineum | reverse complement strand
ATGATTCACATGCCAAAGGGAGCTAAAGTTTTGAAAGACCTACTTTCGCATAAGGAAAAACTTGAGAAAGCAGCCTCCTCAGTCAAACTTAGTGAAGAGTGTTCCGCTATCATTCAAAAGAGCCTGCCCCAAAAGGAAGGAGACCCAGGAAGCTTCACACTGCCATGTCTCATCAGACCCCTAGCAGTAAAGAACGCCTTGGCTGATTTAAGGGCAAGTATTAACCTCATGCCACATTCTCTCTTCCAACGATTAGGGATTTCTCAACTCAAACCTACCAAAATGAGTATTCAGTTGGCTGGTCAGTCTATCAAATACCCCATCGGGGTCTGCGAGAATCTATTAGTAAAAGTAAGCAAATTTATTTTCCCGGTCAATTTCATAATTTTAGAGATGGACGAAGACGAGCTAGTCCCGATCATTTTGGGACGGCCCTTCCTCGCCACGGCAAGGGCTGTGATCGACGTGCATGAGGGAAAATTGAGTTTAAGGGTCGGAAGTGAAACCATCCCCTTCAACATCGGGAAATCTATGAAATCCAAACACTCTCGCGACGACTACCTGTACTGCGCCGATCACACCGTTAGGCTGATCTAGGAACAATGGGTCGACATAGTAAATCATGACGGGAAATGGACTGAAGATGAAGAAGAGGCGGATTCTAACAAAGCACTCGCTGTTTCTTTCTACCTGAGAACAGAGCCGGTGGAACCGCTTGACTGGAAATCCTCAGAAAATCGACTAAAACCATCAAGCGTGGAATTAACCGAGCACCTTGAGTACACTTTCCTCCAAGAAAACAACCAACTCCCATTGGTCATCTCATCCGCATTGTCCATCGACGAAAAAACCAGACTCCTCGAGGTTCTTCGAAATCATAAAGGGGCGATCGCTTGGAGTATTGTTGACATTAAAGGAATCGACT
Organism: Tanacetum coccineum; assembly: GCA_026074375.1. NCBI lineage: Eukaryota > Viridiplantae > Streptophyta > Magnoliopsida > Asterales > Asteraceae > Tanacetum > Tanacetum coccineum. The sequence goes on along the minus strand of BQNB010135499.1, from coordinate 17,222 downwards.
CATCCTTTTGTACTCACAAAATCCTCATGGAAGATGAGTTCAGACCAAGTGTCCAACCTCAAAGACAGGTTAACCCCAACGTCAAGGAGGTAGTAAAAAAGGAAGTCATAAAACTCCTTGATGCTGGATTAATCTATCCCATCTCTGACAGTCCATGGGTAAGCCCTGTCCAGGTTGTCCCAAAGAAGGGAGGGATGACCGTAGTAAAGAATAAGAAGGATGAGCTCATCCCATAACGGACCTTCACTGGATGGCGCGTATGTATCGACTATCGTAAGTTGAACTTTCCACTTCCGTTTATTGATCAGATGCTCAAATGATTGGCTGGGCATGAAGACTACTGCTTCCTAGATGGATTTCTGGATACTTTCAAATCCCTATCGCCCCTGAGGACCAAGAGAAAACCACATTCACCTGCCCTTACGGGACCTTCGCATACAAACGAATGCCCTTCGGATTATGCAATGCCCCAGCCACTTTTCAATGCTGCATGACAACAATATTCCATGAGCTTATCGAAGATAGCATGGAAGTATTCATGGGCGACTTCTCCATCTTTGGTAGTTCTTTCGACCACTGCCTCAAAAACCTGGAGAAGATGCTAAAAAGGTTCGAGGAAACCAACCTTGTATTGAATTGGGAAAAGTGCAACTTCATGGTAAAGGAAGGGATCGTCCTCGGCCATAAGGTCTCAGGTTCTGGGATTGAGGTCGATAAAATGAAAATTGAGGCAATCTCAAAACTACCATATGCTACGAATGTGAAAGCCATTCGAAGCTTTCTAGGACACGCCGGTTTCTATAGAAGGTTCATAAAAGATTTCTCACAAGTCGCACGCCCAATGACCCAACTCCTAGTCAAAGATGCACCATTCAACTTCTCTGAAGAATGCATCCAAGCATTCGAGACATTAAAATGGGAACTAATACAGGCACCAATTATGATCAAGCCAGATTGGTCATTACTATTTGAAATCATGTGCGACGCAAGTGATTATGTTGTCAGGGCAGTATTAGGACAAAGAATCGACAAACATTTCAAGCCCATACACTACGCCAGCAAAACAATGAATGAAACAAAAAGACTTAATGACTAATGAGAAAGAACTCCTGGTTGTTGTTCTTTGCATTCGATAAATTCAGTCATACCTGGTCTTATCCAAGACCACGTCTCACGGATCATTCTGCCTGCATAACTATTCACAAAACAACGATCAAAACCATGCCTGAATATCGATGGATCATTCGTTGCAGCTGCCAAGTGTTTCCGCTATCGAGATCCGTGAGATAAGAAAGTGCTAAAAAACCTAGCAGCTGATCACCTCGTCCCAACTTAAAACTCCCCGGACCTAGGGAAACTAACCAGGGTTGAGATAAGGGACTTATTTCCTGAAGAACGGTTGATGGCAATCTCCGACAAGAATAATGAACCATGGTATGCCGACTATGCTAACTATTTAGCTAGCCGAGTACTACCCTTCCGATCTACCCGCCAAGAGAAACAAAAATTCTTCAGCGATTTAAGGCATTACTTTTGGGATGAACCCTTCCTGTTCAAACAGTGTGCTGACCGAATCATACGAAGATGCGTGGCCGGAGATGAAGCAGCACAAATTCTTCAACAATGTCACAGCGGGTCATCCGGAGGACATCATGGCATCGCCACCACCGCAAGGAAAGTTTTCAAGGCTGGGTTCTACTGGCCACTTATCTTTCGCGATGCACGTAAATTGGTCCAAGTTGGCGATGCATGTCAACGGGCTGGAAACATTTCCTCGAGAGATGAAACACCTCAAAAATACATCCAAGTCTGCGAGATATTTGATGTATAGGGGATAGACTTCATGGGACCTTTTCCCTCCTTGAACGGAAACAAATACATCTTAGTAGCTACCGACTACGTATCCAAGTGGGTAGAGGCTCAGGCCTTTCCGACCAGTGACGCTAGGAACATAGTGAACTTCCTTAGGAGACTATTCGCACGATTTGGAATACCGCGATAGGGGTACTCATTTATGCAATTACCAAATGGAGAAAGCAATGAAAAGGTATGGAGTGGTTCACCGATTCTCCACAACATATCACCCTCAAACAAACGGACAGGTCGAGAACACGAACCGAGCAATAAAGCGTATTCTTGAAAAAACCATTAGGAACAACAGGAAGGACTGGTCCTACAAATTAGATGATGCATTATGGGCATTTCGTACAACATTTAAAACCCCTTTAGGAAAAACCCCGTTTAGGATAATCTATGGCAAGGCATGCCACCTTCCTGTCGAATTGGAACACAAGGCATATTGGGCCATAAAAAACTGCAACATGGACCTCACGAAGGCTGGGGAAAACCGGTTCTTACAGATTAATGAGTTAGACAAAATGCGGCTTGACGCTTACGAATCATCCATCTCATATAAGGAAAGAACGAAAAGGTGGCACGATAAATGAATAAAATTGCCAATTAACTATGAAAAAGGAGATAAGGTACTTATCTTTAACTCACGATTGAGACTATTCCCTGGAAAACTTAAGTCAAGATGGTACGGTCCATTTACGGTAAGCAAAGACATGAAAAACGGAGCAATTGAGCTGTACGATGAAGAAAGAAGCAAATTTATCGTTAATAAACAACGGGTGAAGCCATATCAAAAGAACTTATTCGACACCAACAAAGACGATGATGTAACTCTCGATGATGAAGGAGAAGTCATGTAAGAACGTGTGACTTCGAGTCTAGCTACAAGACTCGTTAATAAAAAAAAGCGCTTCTTGGGAGGCAACCCAATTTACTTTTCTCGCATATTAGGAGTGTCATGTGTGTTTTAATTCTTCATAGTTTGTTATGTTTGAACTATCTCGTAATCATGCTTTGTTTGTCTTTAACCTCGTCTTAATTTCAATCAAAGGTATTTTGCAAACAATAAGTGTAAGGGAATTTATCCGGCTTTTGAGCCAAATTCAAACATGTTAAATGAATTGTTTAGATTAATTCGCGTCATATGATTGAATTATTAAATCTCAGGTTTTATGCAGCTATTTGTACAGGAATTAACTTATGAAATCAAGTGCAGGAAATTTTTCATCAAAAAAAATTCGTTTTCACAGAACGTGGAGACGGCGACACGATTTACACGCGACGCCGTCACCACGACACCGGTGACGGGGTCACATAAACCCTGACGACGTCAAACGCCCAGGTTTAGAAAACTTAAAGTTTTTAATTATTTTTGAAACTAAAACTTGCATAACATTTAATATATGTATACTTCTGTTATAAACCTGCAAAACCCTAATGAGTTTAACAATTCTCTCATCCTATCTTTACTGCTTTATCGAGTCAACCCTAAATTCATATTGTATATTGGTTTATCGCACATTTTATGCTTGGTGTAGTTGTCTTTGTCTTTGATTACAGGTTATATTTGATGAGAAGAAACTTGGAAGTTCTTAGGAAGTTTCATTGGATGATTCGCGAAGGACGATTTAACCAATTATCTCATGTTTCTTCTCCATTATTGGCAAACCAGGGGAGTACTAGTTTCTTTTACTTGTTTTCTTTTCTCTTTATTCGTTTCAACGGGTACTTGTATAGAACATTGGGGACAATGTTCAACTTAAGTGTAGGGGGGAAATAAGCCTTAGAAACTATTTTTTCATTTGCCATTTGCTTTGTCCTTAAAATGATGGGTAATATATCGAAATATAACATAAAAGGTGATTTTTACCCAAATTTAAATTTTTTTACGACACATACCGACGAAAACCGAGTATTAATAGCGTCTCATGGATAGGAATTTATATGACTAGCATAATAACCCTCAAAATTCCACCCTAAAATGTGAGGTTCACCCTTAGATCTTTAAGAATTCGGGTACCCATCATTGGTAACCCAAGATGATTTTATCTTTACCCGGTTCGAGTTAAGGTTGATCTGCAGGCGTGCATGTCTATTCCGTCGTTACGGCCATGTATGCATTGCCTTGTCGCCTTTTCTAGAATGTCTGGTGTTAGTAAAATTCATATGAGTGTACCGATAGCATATTAAATTCTAGAACTTGTTATTGTGATGCATTCCGAGACCGCATAGTAAGTATTATGATTTGCTTGATAAGAGGCATTAGGATTAGCCCATGTTTTAAACCTGTAATTGTTATGATGGTCACACCGATCATATAACTATCCCACACCCTTGCCATGCACTCATTATTAGTGCAGGATACCTTAGTACAACCCTCCGAGCCTATCCTTTTTCACGGTTCTCGTAATTTTCTGGTGGGTTCCAGATTATTAATGAAGAGCATTGTCACCCTTTAAACTAATCGTTACACCCAAAAAGCCTTAGCCTACCTTGTATGTACTCATTTTTAGTACATTATTGTGTTTAACCCAAGTTAATTATTGAGTACACGGTTGCTAAGTCCTTATTCTTGTAAATACTGTTTTTGGACGATTGGGATTCATGGTAGTATTTATTTCGCGGAATAATGGGGAAGAAAAGTTAAGTCAATACCCCCATATGTTTGTCAAATGATCTCCATGTTATTTTGATCCTCTCCATTCGAGTCCATTAGATAGATTGTAAATATCGAGCATTTAAATGCTCAATGTAGGTGTAACGTGATTAAAACCCCATGGTGATGTATTAATGTTATATCAAAAAAAAGAGAAAAGAAAAAAGAAAGAGATTTGATGTAGAGTATTGAAGAGTTTGTAGATCTTCGCCGAGTGCTTCATTGTGTTTGGCTTAGCAACCAAACCAAAGTGTATTCGTGTAAATAATTAGCTAACCCTTCCACTCCATGCAGGTGGTAGACTGTGTGACTGACCTAAAGCCAGTTGAACCCAAATGGTATGCCATCCGTTTCCATTTCATTATAGTTAACTTACACCCTACACACCCCACAACCTTTTAAAAGGACACCTCTTAACGTAATATAATCTTGCACCTAGCGGTGGAGTTTGAACAGTTATCAAGCCTATGTGGGAATTTTAATGCACACACACACACAGTAAAGTGTTGAATTTTTTGATATCCCCCATAATGTTAAAATTTAGTTACACCCATGCAAGAGAGAATCCCAAACACTTATGTGAGGTGCCCAGTGAACTTCCGTGCTGTTAATACGAGTCTAGAAAGTTATGTTGTAAAATACTTTTAAAGTAGTAGTGAAAATATAACCCCTCGGCTATTGTTATTTGTCTAGGTAAAAAGCCCATTTTTTCTTGAGGACAGCAAAAATCCCAAGTGTTGGGTTAATGAAGGAGGTGTCTTTATAACACTTTTTACTCGGGGTTCGTTTAACCCCCTAAATTATGTGTTTATGCCCAAAATAGGTACTTAATCGTTCCTTTTCAGGTATTTTGCATTTGGAAGGCATTTGGAGGAAATACACGTGACTTGGGCTCATTTGGAGAAGAAATGGACAAGACTAGGAACCTACACCAACATTGCTCAAGAATTTCTCTACAGTGGCTGGAGACGGCGTCACAAATACAACGTGACACCGTCACAACAATGATCAAGACGGCGTCACAAGATTCTACAATGGCGTCAGAGCACACGACCCAGCCTATTATCTTGAATATTCTCTTTCATGACGGCGTCACGATTAAAACGCGACGCCATCATTGCGTTTTCCTATATATACAAACCCGAATTTAGGGTTTTAAGTGTGTAACTTTAGAATAATAAGAGGGTATGAACCCTAGTTCGTTTAGCAACTGTTAGGGTCGATTTTAGGGCCTAAAAACCCTATTGTACTTCCTCTAACTCATGTTTTAATCAAGTAAGGTTTATTTAATCATTCAATATGTCTATGTTCTTGCTTTATTAACATGCTAGGCTAAGCCTCCTATTGTGTTTATTTATGATTGTATGAAACCTAGAATGTAGATCTTAGTGGTGTTGCTTCTTGTGATGGATGTGCATGTTAGTCTTAGAAAATCCAACTTTTGTCTGTATCGCTGTTGATATGTCTAGGAAAACATGATTGTGTATAAAGGATACACTTATCCGGGTAACAGTATTCATACTAACCTTGAACCGTTGCCCCCTAATATTGTTGAACCACTACTTAATATATTTCACAAGGCACTTAGTGTAACCCTTAGGGGCTTGTAATAGTCCCTTCATACACCCATTGCTTATGTTTTGCGCAAAAACGGAATGCAAGTAACAGCGGGTTCGTGTAATACGTTCATGACTTAGGTGAAATCATTACATAGTATCATTCACATGATGTGACCACGCAACAACACTAGTGTAAGCAATATAAGATAATCATGATTAAATAAACATAGTCTTTTATCTAATTGTTTATCACCACTAGTTAGATATATATTTTATTTTATAGCTATAAACCGAACCCTCTTCTCAAATATATGATTTTAGCCTTGCTTTCCAAAAAACGCAAAAAATACAAAAGAATCTATTCCCACAACCCTTAGAATTCTGATTAGACCGTGGTCAAGCCATCCCAACCTATTCCTCGTGTGAACTAAACAGAAAAACCCCCCAATCAGCCAATACTACTACTACAACGATTAGGTGCTCTGCCTAGGGAGTTGTAAAACTTCGCGTAGAAGTCCTACGACGACCGCATCACTAACCACTAGATATAATATCACAAGTGATGTATACATAAACTTTAAAATCTATACCAAAACCTTAAACCCATAACCAGTAAACCTATAACAAAAAACCCAACCCTTTAAAAACCACTACTAAAATAATCACAATTCATGTATACTTAAAATTTAAAACTATAGCCAAAAACCCTAAACCCTAACCACAAACCCTATACCAAAAACCTTAAACAACTAACGCACTACAAAGCTATAAACCAAAACGCCTAAAACCACAACCCGCTAAACCCGATACCAAAACTTAAACCTCCGCTCCCTAACCCCGAAAGACCGCCTAAATCCCGAAACCCTAAAAACCCCTAACCAATAAAACCTGTACTAAAAACTCTAAACCCCTAATGTTAGCCTTACTATTTTGTAAAGTTGGCGTCTTACACGTGAATTGGACTAGCGATGGACACTGCGTGAAACGTAGGGACTACTATTGTGTACGAGGGATAGTCTAGTTATGTTTAGGCTATAAATACCCCCATGACTCTCCATGAGGGGTATGGATGCTCATTTATTTTTTCCCATTCCTCGTTTCTAATCGAATATATTTTTTTTTGTTCAACTCACCCTCTCTCTACTTTTCTCGTCACTAAAACTAACATTATATATCTTTATTATTTTGAGACAACCGAAGACCCCCCGAATAATGTGTTTTTTGATTTCGCGTAAACATGTTGTATCAAGAGCCTAGGTCATGTTTTGTATTTGTGTTTGTTGGGTTTCATGATTTTCAGCTTATCTACAGCTTATGTCAGCTCACTCGCTTTAAGTGTTGAGATCCCTAATGTATCCCAAGAGCAAGAAAAATGTGCTAAATGAAGAAGAAGTTTTGTGCCAGCCTTAGTTATCGCAGTATCTGTTAAGAAAAAAAAGAGATAAAAGAAAGAGAAAAGAGAAAAGAAAAAAAATAAAGTTTGAAGTATAAGACAAAGTTCTTGCACATAGAATCAAGTATCTACTATTCACCCTCATCATTATCACGTTTTGCCTCTTTGAGATTTCTGTCTAGGTGCTCACGTCGCAACGTGCATATTTATGTGTCTAGTACAAGCATATGGTAGCGACCTAGATTATGTCTGTGCAATTGAGTGACTTCACAAATATAAAACCCTATTTGAGTGACTTGTGTGAATTCAAAAACAAACACTTTCCCTATGTGAGGGGCTCTATTATATGTCTATGCCTGAAAAGTTACTAAAATCAATAAACACTTGTTAAATCTAAATTTTCTCCATGTCACGATAAATGATCATGTTTTCTCGCTTTAATTGCTTGAGGGCAAGCAATAGCTAAGTGTGGAGGGATTTGATAACGTCTATATTACACATGTTTTCGACAGCGTTATTTGTATATATTTTATCATTTCTCGTGTACTTTTGGTACTTAATAGCATGAAATATATACAGGTTCACTTGAAGACATTCCGAGCTCAAAAAGAGCAAAGTACACGTGTTTATACTCATCGGAAGACAAGTTAGAAGAAAAGAAAGGGCTAAAGCTGAAAATGACAAGAAGTTCGCCACACATTTCACCATGTATGTAACACCCCCAAATTGGGTCGCAGTGGAATATGGGTTGGGGGTGGTACTTCATAGATCAATAGCACAAGATATATAAGAACGACCTTTAAAAGTGTCGTTTAAAACTGATACATTAGATTTAGCAAAATGTTTGATACAAAAGCCCGAAGCTTTACTTATTCGTTGTTAAATTATACAAAGATTCTAGTTCATAACAAATGCTTCTCCAAAATGTAATACAACCAAATCTTTAATGCAAATGACTTCCAAAATAACAACCACCAATGTATCCCTTGCACCTCGTGCCTTTTTGACCTCCTGAGAAAAACATGCTTTAAAACGTCAACAATAATGTTGGTGAATTCATAGGTTTGTAAATTATATAAGTGTAGGACTGCAAGATTCCCCTGTGATAATACATTAAATGTAACCATCACAAAAATGTAATTACTTTTCCTTAAGCTCATGACACTGAAGCTCGACATAAATGAATTGCAATATAAATTGCCTACATTGCCCATGATGATGTTCTAACCCAAAACATCCCAAATCCGACATGGTATACGTTCGTTGGCTTGGTAGTTTCGACACCAGTGATAGCTAATCACCCGAACGGGGGCGTCACCCCTAAATAGATCTATTTATAACATTCACGTCTACCCTCTTCGGGATTTAAGTTCATGATTAGTTGGCACATTGGTTATCGCTACTTAGGCTAACAGCGTTATTCAGTTTAAATATGAAATGTTCACTTGCGTTCCAATTATTGAAACAAAGCATGTTCTCACCCAAAAAACTTATAAATCATTATTATAATGTAAAAAATGGGCTATGAACTCACTCGATAGATGAGTTTTAACAATGTAAATCACAACAAAAATGCGTCACAATTACGCCCGAATGCAACCGAATCAATTATAGGTCGTATGAGTACTAAGTACTTTGAATAACTACTACCATATATAATTCTATATAGCTACATAACCATCTAATCGAGTTTGTAAAATAATATTTAAATTGCTTTTGGATTGAATATTATCCGGTGTTTGTTACTGTATACATCTAATAATTATTCATTATCTTTGAAATAATATTTATAAAGTTTAGGACATGTAAAAATATTATATAAATGATTCTAAAAATGTTTCGCAAAAATTTATATTAAAAACGAACCAACACTATTCACGTCAGGAAATAGTGCACAAGTATAAAATAGTGCGTATCTTTCTCGTTTTAAGCCCGTTTGGGATGTTTCTTACGTCCATGTTCTCGTATTAAGTCGATGTATCAAAATATTACATTTTTATATTTTGAAATCCCCTGGTGAACAGTGATTTTTACTGTTCATAACAGTTATAAGCTTATTTTTATAACTTTAATTAACGTAAAACCCGTAAATGTCGTATCTTATTCGTTTTAGATCCGATTTTAGTGATTCTTTCGAGCACGTCTTCGTAATTAAAAGTTTTATCAAATAAATGATGTTTTCAAAATGTTCATGTCTGAGATGAACAGTAACTTTTATAAAATTAGTTTTATAAAAGTATTTATTGTCGTAATCGTGAAAAATTCCATAACTACTTCGTTATTAATCCAAAAATTTTAATCCTTATTGTTTTGAAAACCTAATATCATATACTAACTGTTAAAAACAGGTTTATATTTTCATTAGATGTGAATAGTAATTGGTTTTTATAAAATTTATTTTATAAACGCGTTTAATTAACTTAAACTTAAAATTAGCGTATCGCCTTCGTTATAAATCGGTTTTTCGAGTTCTCTATATGCCCACGATTCTTGTGACATGTAGTATTTTATAAAATATTAATATATTATGTTTAAATTTCAAATTCAAACAGCCCCTTTGTATATTTTTGTTAAAAATGTGTTCAAACTTGTTTTTATGACTTTTTAGCTTTACCACTTTGTTACAAGTCTATTTCAACCCTTATTATTACATGTCTTTTACACCTAGGGTCCTTAGTCCATGATTAGTCCAAATATTGTCCATGAATCACAAGATCCATATGTCTAAATACTTATTTATCCATAACTTTATATAAGTATAGTTGAAAGGTAACTTGTTTATATATACTTTTCATGTATAAACCACACATGTACAATACTTGTACATTCATTGTAACATGATATTAAGATCCATATATCATATTTAATAGCTTACCAAACGATAAACAAGTGTAAAAATCTATTTTACAAGTTAATACTTTTCCTAGATGGGGATTAACTATATAACCATTATATACACATAAAATCACAAATGTAAAGAGGTTAAGGTTTTAGGAAACCTTAATATGAAGTAGGATGATGAACAAAATGATCTAAACCCTTGTTTAGCTACTTATCCCAAGCTTACAACACTTGAAAACCCTAATTCCAAGCAAAACCCTAATTTTGAACCTTCTTGCTTTAACACTTATAAACCCCAAACCAATCCTTCTAAACACCTAAGGACATCTTAGATATGTTGTAGTAATGTGTGTAAATGTTGTGGATAAATTTTGTATGGTTTGTTTGTGTGTTTTTTGTTGAGCCATGGTCTAAAGGAGCAAAAAGGGAGAAGTTTTATGTTTTCACTAAGTAAAATGAGAGTGTATGTGTATACTTTCTAGTTGCTGCCTTATATATCCTTAAGACTAGTCAAATGGACATAGGGAGGGTCTTAAGGAGGTCTTTGGTCAATGAGAAAACATTGGAGTGAAAAGGTGGAAGGTCTTTGGTTCTTTGTCTAGTTAATAGTCTTAAGACTTAAATGAGAAAGGTTTGTACAATATCAAGTTGATAGAAAAATGTGATATCTTCACTTATTTATTCACTAGATCCGGCCATAGAGAGATATAGGTGATGATATTTTGTAAATTTTGAGTATTGGGTACAATTGTGGGTATTTGTTGAAGCGTAGAAAAGTTTTGGTGGTTCCGGGAATGCCTAAACTACGTATTTATTGTATCGTGATGAAACGTAAACCAATTTACGTAACCAATAAAAAAATAAAATGAACAAAGTTAATAATTATCCTCAAAATACTTACTTAACACTTGTTGATTGTTTAAAACATTTATGGTTGTGATGCCCGTTCGTTTACAGTGAATGATAATTTTTAGCTACACGATTTAACTTAACGATTACGATTTAAAAGCAAACGCATACAATACTAAAAATAAATAGTGAATTTATTGACGTCATAAATAACCCTAAAACATGGGGTATTATAGTATTCCCCCATTAAATGAGCCTTGTCCTCAAGGCTTAAGACGCGGTACTTGACAATGGTGCGGTCTTTGTGAAGAGATGTGGATATTTCTTTCGAACTAATCCTCATGCTCCCATGTAAACTCAAGGCCTCGCCTAGAGTTCCATCAAACCTTGACAATTAGGATACGGCTTTGTTTCAATCGTTTAATATCACGATCGATGATTACTAATGGTTCCTTGATAAAATAAAGCTTGTCATTAATTGAAAGTCCAAGTCCACAGAACGGCTAACGGTTTGTTGGCATGTCACTATTTCAAGGTGGATACATGGAACGTACTGTGAACCTTGCTCAACTCTTGAGGATGCTCAAGCTTGTAAGCAATGGCTCCAACCTTTTCCAACACCTTAAATGGTCCGACATACCTAGGGTTTAACTTCCCCCGTTTTCCAAAATGTACGACCCCTTTCCAAGGTGAAACCTTAAGCATAACACTATCCCCAACTTGAAATTCCATTGGCTTACGCTTTAAATCGGCATAACTATTTTGCCTATCACATGCGGCTTGTATTCTTTGCTTGATCTGGACGATCTTCTCGGTCGTCTCTTGAACTATTCTGGAATGGTGACGTTGGGACCTTCGCCAACCTCAGCAGAAAACCACACAGGTGAACGACACTTTTGACCGTAAAGTGCTTCAAATGGTACAGCCTTGATGCTAGCGTGATAGCTATTGTTATATGAAAACTCGACCGATGGCAAAAGGTTAACCCAACCCTTTCCAAAGTCGATCATACAAGTACACAGCATATCCTCAAGAGTTTGAATAGTCCTCTCGCTTTGTTTGTCAGTTTGTGGATGGTACACAGTACACATATCCAGACTAGTACCCAAATACTTCTGAAGTGACCTCCAGAAATTTCATGCGAACCTAGGGACGCGATCACAAATGATTAAGACAGGTATCCATGCCTCGTGACTACCTCCTTTAGGTACATTCTTGCTAGTTTCTCCATACGATTAGTTTCCCTCATTGGTACAAAGATGGCAGACTTAGTAAGTCGGTCAACAATCATCCAAATGGTGTCACAACCTTGTGACGACTTAGGAAGCTTAGTGACAATCCATGGTTTGGTATATTGTCCACTCCTATTGAGTTATCTCGGGTTGCACCGACAAACTCGATGCCTTTGTTGTTTAGCTTGACCACTAGTATATGTCAAAAAACATTTGCTAGTTACGGTGCAAATGTCGGCCTTCACATTGGGCCACTAATATAGCTTCTTCATGTTCTTGTCAGAACCCGGATGGATAGAGTATTTTTGACTTGTGGGACTCGTGCATAATCACAGTCCTCAAATTACCATATCAGGGCAACCAACTCCTGCCATTTAAGCATAGAGTTCTATCCGCACGGGGTTCCAACTTCTCCTCCGGTATATCCTTCCTGATCATACCTCCTACATTTTCGTTCTTGATGTTTTCGGGTTTCTGTGCTTCAATTTGAGCTTCTAGGATTTGTTTAGGAAGATCCAAGCCAATAGTCATAACTAAGGCTCGAACTCTTAATGGTTTAATTCGCTCCTTCCTGCTCAAAGCATCAGCAACAACATTTGCTTTCCCCGGGTGATAACGAATCTCACAGTCATAATCACTAAGCAACTCTAAACAATCCGTTGCTCCCTTCAACTCTTGTTGCGATTAAGAATGTGTCATAAACTCTTGTGATCAGTGAACACCGTACACCTGGTTCCGTACAAATAGTGCCTCTAAATCTTTAGAGCAAACGCTACTGATCCAAGTTCCAAATCATGAGTCGTATAGTTTTCCTCATGAATTTCTAATTGGCGTAATGCATAAGAAATTTCTTTCTCTCTTTGCATTAATACAACACCCAATCCCTTATGCGAAGCATCGCAATAGACTACGAAATCTTTGTTTCCTTCAGGTAAAGCCAGAATTGGCGCACTGCACAACTTTTGCATTAATAACTAGAAGGCAGCTTCCTGCTTGTCTCCCCAATCGAACTTAACTCCTTTCTGAGTAAGCTTGGTCATCGACTAGGAAATCCCTAAAAATCCTTCGATGAATTTTTGGTAATAACTGGCAAGACTTAACAATTGACGAATATTCGTCGGTGCCTTAAGAGATGCTCGATCTTTTATAGATTTGATCTTGGCGAGGTACACGTGAATGCCTTGACTGTCAATCACGTGATCGAGGAACTGTATTTTGGAAATCCAAGATTCACACTTAGAAAAATTTCGGTATACAATTCCTCCTTCTTAAGCAATTCCAGAATTGCCTTAAGATGTTCTTCGTGTTCCTTCTTCTTTACTTGTGAAAGTCTTGATAAAATATCTAAATGTTCCTAAAAGTAGAGGTTATCCCATGAAAACAAGGAGATGTGTTTCTATGATATTTTCTTTGTATCCTTTGCTACAAATCCGGCCATAAGGACTTATATGTGATGTTATTTTGTAAATTTTGGGTATTGGGTATAAATGTGGGTATTTGTTGAAGCGTAGAAAAGTTTTGGTGGTTCCGGGTATGCCTAAACGTACTTTATCGCGAAACGTAACAAATTTACGTAACCAATGAAAATAAAATGAACAAAGTTAATAATTATCATCAAAATAATTACTTAACACTTGCTTGATGTAAACATTTATTTGTTTGATGCCCGTTTACATTGAACGATAATTTTTAGCGTACGCGATTTAACTTAACGTTTACGATTTAAAGCAAATGCGTACAATACTAAAAATACTTAGTGAATTTATTGACGACGTCAATGACCCTAAAACACGGGGTGTTATAGTCTCCCCCCGTTAAGTGAGCCTTGTCCTCAAGGCTTACGATGCGGCACTTGACGACGGTGCGGTCTTTGTGAAGAGGTGTGGGTATTAATTTTTTTTATATGAACAGTAACTCCAACGGCTATGAACAGTAGCCCCAACGGCTACTTCCTCTCTTTAAATACCAAATTTTTATCCTCCATTTCTCCATACAACACTTTATCTTTCACTTACATTTTCTCTTATCCAATCCTCAAAAATGTTGCACATCATCACGCTCTTGGCGATGGCGACCGCGATAGCACTCGGCATTTATCTTGCCTACTTCCCATACGAAGAAGGATTTCAGTATTTGGCCTTTATTCTAGCAATTCTCGTGCCCCTCATCATTCTTGCAATCGGCGTGGATCTCCTTTGGAAGAAATAGATATTATTGCTAGGGGAGGGTTGTAATAAAGCTTGTATTTCCTTTATGTCCTTATGTAATCTTATTTCTAAGATAATAAACGGATGTTGTGGCAACAATTCTATTTGTTATTTTTATTTTATGTCATTCGAATATTTCGTTACCACGCTTGGTAACTCATTTGCATTCCCCTTTAGTTTGCTTTAACTTGAGTGTTCAGGATTTGTGATGTTGGTTTAATATTTATTGTTGCGACCAAAGCTCGACTTCTAGCGGGCTTTTTATTTTGTATAATTATTGCAAAGAATTATTACTTAATCGTTTGTATTTTAGAATTGCAGTAATTATGGAGTACTTGGTGAAGATTGACTAAAAGACACGCATTCTGGAGCTTAAACGAAGATATTTTGAAGTAAGTGAGTAAAGTCTAATTAATTGATAAAGATTTAGTTAGTGAACTACTAGTGTATGAATTACCATTAAGCAGTAAGTGAGTAAAGTCTCTTGAGCTAGGGTTTAACAAGATCACCATTGCTTTAATCTCTAAGATAGATTATAATCAGCAAATAAGGATGCTTTATACGGATACGTTTAATTGTGACAGAATTCTTCGTATCTAGGTCTTAGGAAGAAGTAACGCCTAAGTCTTAAGAATGATATGCCTCCTCGAGATAAGTAATCATTGCACTAAATAAACAAACCAACGTTCTAATCGGATTAATGATGGCTAATACAGTTTTCTTATATTTGGCTCAACTGCTCTTTTATCTTTTGTTAATTTACTTGCGTGTGTTTAAGTGTCTTGAATTGGTTTTAGTCACCATAAAACCCTTTCCAGTCTCTCAGGCTGAAAAATTCCCCCTTATCCATTAGATTTAAGATTAACATAGGTTTAGAATAGAATAAAACTAACTTAGATTAGACAACCAAAATATTAATAAATTGAAAGTGTTCATCTCTTTAAGTGTTCGACACCCTACTTACCACGAAACTCCCATCTGACTAGGTACACTGCCCGTTAAAGTTTTGTTTTAGGATAAGTCGGCAAAATATAAATTTAAAACTTGGTAATCAATAAAGTAAACCTACACGACAGCACATCACTCAACCTCTCGGCTTTGTCGATTTTGAAAAACCTAATTATGTGTTCAAACTCAAAAAGGCTCTTTATGGTCTAAAACAAGTACCCAAAGCTTGGTATGATAGACTTAAGGCTTTTCTCCTAGATCATAAGTACACCATGGGATTGGTAGATAACACCTTATTTACCAAGAAAAGAGACTCACATATCATTATCATCCAAATATACGTAGACGACATCATTTTCGGATCGACTTGTCAAGAGCTTTGTGATAATTTTTCTAAAATCATGCACCATAAGTTTGAGATGAGCATGATGGGTGAATTGAATTTCTTCCTTGGTTTACAAATCAAACAACTATAAAATGACATCTTTTTAACCAATCTAAATACATTGAAGAAATACTTAAGAAATTCGGTCTAGAAAACTCCAAACCCATCAAAACACCATTGTCTTCCAAAACCAAACTTACTCGGGATGAAGACGGGGAATCCGTGGACAACACAAAGTGTCGTAGCATGATTGATAGTTTACTTTATCTTACGACTAGTCGGCCAGACATCATGTTTAGTGTTTGTCTATGCACCCGTTTTTAAGAAGATCCCAAAACCTCTCACCTATAAGCAGTCAAAAGGATGTTTAGATACATTAAGGGAACAACACACTTAGGATTATGGTATCTTAAAAGAGCGGGGGCCCTAGCCATCTCCACCACCAAAGTAGAATACGTATCCGCAAGCAAGGCTTGTCAACAAGTGTTATGGATGAAGCAAGCCCTTGTAGACTATGACATCAAACTCAATGACATTCCTGTCCTTTGTGACAATAAAGGTGCCATCGACCTATGTAAAAAATCTGTTCTTCACTCTTGTACCAAAAAAATAGAAATTCGTCATCATTTCCTCCGCGATAATGTCCAAAAAGGAAACATCTCAATTGAGAAGGTCTCCTTCGAAGATAATATTGCCGATATTTTAACCAAACCACTCAAACATGAACCTTTTAATCTTCTTAGACTAGGACTTGGTATCATGGAACCAAACGCTAAATCTTAAAATATACATGACATTCAACAACAATCTTTCTAGGTCTATCAACACGTGCTATGATGATGCATTTACGAGGAGTATACGTAAGAAACTCGTATTTTGATTGCTTGCCTTGCACTCTCAGAAATATGCTCCCGGGACAGAGTATATTTGTCTTGACTACACTACAAAACCCCCTCCTCGACCAACGGTCTTTGAAACCATGGGATTCTACCTTCAACTAGCCGGGTTATCTAAAACCCGAGTCCCTCTAAAAGGATTTTGGTGATTATGGAAGATCTTTTTTTCTTCTTTGAGTCTAAGATTCTATTTTTGCACTCAAAAATAAAACTTTTGGGAATTTTCATCACGCTACTATATGAATCCATACTATGTACTATTATGTATGCATTTCCATCATCAAAATATTTTTCTTGTTTCATTCAAAACCCGAAAGAGAAAAATCTCTTCAAAATACTTCTCACGACTAGGACATACATAAAATTTTCTAATGCATTAATTAATACAAAGAAAAAATGTTT
>BQNB010135498.1:0-18147 GCA_026074375.1 Tanacetum coccineum | reverse complement strand
TCTTAATCAATGATTTCACCTTAGTTTATCATCTAAATCTTTATGAATGTTTGGGATGACATTTTGTTTGCTTGGTTAGGTTTAGAAAGAATGAATGATGCCTCGTTTGTGTTTAAATTGGATTTCCTTTCATTATTTTGGGATATTGATGAATTTCATGGTTATGTGTGACTTTTAGTAGTCAAAATTGTTGTTTGTGGCTGATTGTTGCTTCTGTTAGTTACAATATGATTTGAGAGGCTGTCCAAGTTCTTAACTTATGCATGCTTGTACTCCTTTGCTGGTTTAAGTAGAATTAGGACTTAGAGGGTTGGTTGTGTTCTTCATAGAGAGTTAGATGATAGTTCGTAGTAGCGAGTTGGGAGTTATTTCTTAGTAGCGAATTAATGTTGTTGCTTATTAGCGAGTTGTAATGCATGTTAGCGAGTTAAGAATATTATATTATCATGAACAGGATACTCACTAACCTGTAGCGAGTTGATGAAGATTTTTATTTTTATTAAAATATTCAACTCGCTATTTCAAATTTCCCAAATTTAATAAAGAGTTAAGTATTTTAATAAGAATATTCATAGCGAGTTGTCATTAGCGAGTTATCATTAGCGAGTTGTATTTGATCTCTTATTTAATTGTGTGCAGGCAACTCGCTACCTCTTAGCGAGTTAAAGAAGAATTTTATTTTATTATAATATTTAACCCTCTATTTCAAATTTTCTATTTTGGTAGCGAGTTAAGTACTTATAATTCTATATTCCAGCAAGTTGTCTGCAGCGAGTTATGTACCCCTAATAGGATTATCTAGCGAGTTGTCAGTAGTTTGGTTTAGCAATATGTCAAATATCTTCGGGTCAACTGATTCCAAGGTTGACTTCCCTTTGAGCAATTGCTCCCAACTAACATCATATATCTGTATGTATGCTCTGCTGTTAGATCTACTTGTGCAGATACTATGGCTGACATGAACATTCCTGTGAATGATGCTCCTACTGAACCAGCTCCTGCTATCGCACCACCGACCAGAACAGATGATCAAATTTTGTCGTTAAATAAATGGGTACCCATCGGCAAGAGTAACTGCGTACTCGATGTACAGAAGTCTCAGAGGAACCCTACCTTCCCGATTGCTATGGCCTTACTGAAAAACACCAATTTCTTCAAGGCCTTCACGGCATCTTCTACAATTCCTGCTATCTACATTCAGCAGTTTTAGGACACCATGTGTTTTAACTCATCTACTGGGTTGTACAGTTGTCAGTTGGATGAGCAATGGTTCAATCTTTATAAAGATCTTCTCAGAGATGCACTTGAAATCACTCCAACCAATGATAACAACCCTTTTGTGGCTCCACCTTCGAGTGATACAGTCATCAAATATGCCAACACTCTGGGATACCCTTGTACACTCAGGAACGTATCTACTATGTTTGTTAATGCTCTTTATCAACCATGGAGAGTCGTCCTGTCCATGATCAACATGTGCCTTATAGGTAAAACTGATGGATATGACAGGCCAAGACATCCAATGCTTCAGACCCTTTGGGGTATCATTCATCGCTCCAACATTAACTATGCTAAAAGGATTTGGGAAAAGTTTGTTCAATCTATACAAACCTTTCTCACTGACAGGAAGAATCTAACTACGACTTCATGCGAAAAGAAGAACACCACTCATCTGCTTATCCCAAGCATTAGGTTCACCAAACTAATCATCCATCACCTGAAAACCAAGCACAACATACACCCAAGAACTGGTTCACCTCTTCACTACTTACATGATGAAAATGTTCTGAACACCCTCGGGTTTGTTGGAAAGGATGGTAGAGAAATATTTGGTATGCCGATACCTGATGCTCTTGTCACTGATGATATTAAATGAGCACCCTACTACGATGAATACCTGGAGCATGTTGCCAAGTATCAACAACATCTGGAAGCAGAACATGGCATGGAAGATGAAGGAGGAGCAACTGAGTCTCCTAAAGCTACCAATGTTACTAAACCCAAGGCAGCGAAGGTCACAAAACCCGCTGGTGACAAGGCTCCCAAGCCCACTTCCTCTCAACCACCCAAACCAACACCGGCACAAACTGAACCCTTAAAGAAAGACCAAGGTAAAAAGTGTAAACTGGTCAAGGAGACATCTGATGCACCATCCCTCACCAAATGAGCTAAAGCGGGTAAAGTGACTAAGAAACTCATGCCAAAGAGCTCTCTATAGTTGGTTGATGAGTTTGTTGATGAAGGTGTTCCAGAAAAGGAACCTGCCCATGATGATGAAGAGGCAGACCTTCAACGGGCTCTGGAGCTAAGCCTAAAGGATCAAGGGGAACGAACTCAGGGACCGGCTCGTCCGGTGGTAATTAGGGAAACTGACTCTAGGAGAATTCAACCGCTACCAGATGTACAAGGAAAGGGAAAAGAGAAAGTCGTTGATGAACAAGCTGCTCACGATCTACTCACCCTTCACACTTCAAAGCAGAAGAGCCTTACAGATCAATTTATCTTTCAGAGGCGCACTCCTATGCCCACTAAATCCTCTGGACATGCTGAATCTCCTTCCTTAGATGCGGAACTAGCTCTGACTGACAGTGAAATGGAATCTGATGAGGAAGCGCCTGAGATCCATGCTGGAGATCAAGATGAAGGCCAGGCTGGACCAAACCCTGGTGAACAAGATGAAGGCCAGGCTGGACCAAACCCTGTTGAACAAGATGAAGGCCAGGCTGGATCAAACCCTGGTGATGCTGCAGAGTCTCAACCTCAATCAAGTCATGTGGTTCATGTTGGACCAAACCTTGAACACATGGACTCAGAGGCCACTGATGCTTCAACTCAACAAAACCCTGAGCAAATGGATGAAGAGTTTACTACAAATGCTTATCTAAATGTTCAAGAGAACCTTAAACTCCCAACTGAAGATCAAGTGATTATCGAAGAACCTGTAAGCTCCACTGGAACCCTGTCTTCTCTACAAAATCTTGACAAGGAACTCAGCTTCACCAATCAGTTCTTCGTAGAGAAGCCACAGGAAGAAGAACCTGAGAAAACAAATACTGAATCAGAGGTCCAGTCAATGGTCACGGTTCCCATTCATCAGGACACCTCATCAGTTCCTCCAATGACCTCTCCGGTTATTGATCTCATTGTGTCACACCTAGTCTCCACAATAATTCATGCACCACTTCCAACATCAACAGCAACAACCACAACAATCACAACAACAACATCTCTTCCACCACCACCACCACAACCACAACAAAGCACCGGAGATCCAATGTTATTGAAGCTCATCGGTGAGCTTAAACAACATATGGCGGATCTAATATAAGACAACTTAGCCCTGGAGGAAAGGTTGGACAAACATGGGACCCGGCTATACAACTTAGAGAATCTCAATATTCCCCACAAAGTGAGCCAAGCAGTTGATGAGATAGTCACTGATGCAGTAGACTGGGCAATGCAAGGTTCACTTTGAGCTCGCTTCAGGGATCTACCCATTGTTTACATAAAGGAAATTCTTCAACAACGGATGTTTAAAGACAACTCCTACAAGGCTCATGACGTTCACAATGACTTGTATGAGGCTTTGCAGAAGTCATTGGAGCTAGATTATTCAAATCAACGTCTAGCTGATCAGGAGGAAGCTCGTAAGATGAAAAGAAAGAGACGTGAGTCACCAAGAACTCCTCCTGGGTCTCCACCTTCACAGCCACCACCTCCACCTCCTCCAGCAGGCGCATCGGGTGCTCCAGGTACTTCAGGAGCATCAGGATCTTCTCAGATGCCTCCGCCTCCTCCTCCTCCATCTACTGGTACATCAGGATCTGCTCAGCAACAAGGCGGTAAGGCTCCAAGCTCATCCAAGACTGCGGCCTCCACACATCAATCCATGGCTTGGACCACGTCTGACACTAGATACGAGTCAACTGGTTTTACGGCTACTCATGAAACATCTCCTTCAGATGATCTGATGCATGATGATTCCATTCCCGACGAACAGGTACATTTATCTGACGATGAAGACTCCAGGAATGACCACCTACCAAAAGACAATGTGAGAACAGACTGGTGGAAACCACTTCCTGAAGAAGAAAGACCAGCTACTCCTGAACCTACTTGGATCATTCCTTCCTCCAATGTGTCAGATGTTAAGAACAACTGGGCTTCTGCATTGGTGTCAACCTATGAACCCCCTGCTGAGAACTCCTTGCTTGCTAAAACTAGAGACATGACGACTTTCATAAACTGGTACTGCCGTCAAGTGAACAAGACTGTGCTTACACAAGCAGATTTCGAAGGGCAGGCTTATGAAGTTGTTAAAGCCTTCTACCCAGATGTCGTTCAACTTCAGTTCCAGATGGAGGAGTGTCACAAGATGCTCACAGATCAGGTTGACTGGATGAATCCGGAAGGAGATCAAGTCAGAATCGATGTCAACCGACCACTACCTCTCGGTGGTCCTCCAGGTCATGTCACTATTCTAACACAATTCTTCTTCAATAAAGACTTGGAGTATTTGAGATATGGCAGCAAGGGAAGCAGTCCCACACTATCGATTTCCAAGATGAAGGCTGCTAGTTATCCTGACTTTGGTCTTGAACTGCTGGTGCCGGAGCGAATGTGGATTGATGATGTGTGTACCTATGACATAAGTGCCAAATATGGCATCTCTCACTGGTGGTTTAATCGACAGAAGTTCTATATTGACAGACATGATTCTCCGTCGCGTCGTAAAGAAGTCAGAACACACATGCGGATTCTCAGTGTCGTCAGAATCAAAGCATACTCAAGATACGGGTATGACTACTTGAGCGAAATTGTCCTCCGAAGAGCTGACTTCCAAGAACACACGATTGCTGAAAAAGATTTCAAGAACCTGTATCCCAGTGACTTTGAAGACCTGAATCTGCTCCTTCTGCAAGGTCATCTCGATCATCTTCCTGGTTCAGACAAACGGATGCTATCTACTGCTGTCAAGCTATGGACCCGAAACTTAGTGATTCGACAGCGGGTTGAAGACTTTCAACTCGACATTGAAAGCTCCCTTCAGACACAGTTGAATCAGTTGAATCTCACTAAACTAGGATGGGATGCTACAGGCTACGAGTTCAAGCATGATTATACCAACATTGAGTCTCCTCGAGCAGTAGTGTTCCCGGTAGACAACAATGACCGAAAGATCATAAGGTTCAATGAGATATACAAGTTCAGTGTTGGAACGTTGACACGTATTCTGGAAGCACTGGATTACAGAGTCAAGGAATTCATGGTCAAGCGGCTCAATCTGGGTATGAATACACGATTCTGGACTCAAAAGGATGTGACAAGGAGCAAAGAGTTCATAACGGCTATTGAAAGGCGACTGAAGACAAGACGGATCTACTGGAACCAGGAATGCTTTGTTGGTGGACGTGTTCGTGATATTGACTACAGACTTCTTCAGAGAATGGAATGATATCGTGTTAGAAACAAGAAAAGTATCGGTCACTACCAATGTAGAATAGTCAAAGCCCGTAGTTAAGTTAATTAAGCTAAAATGGCCCAAAGGCCCATGTAAAGCCTATTTAGGCCCATGGACGGCCACTTTGTATGTATAAATACCCTCTCCATGCCTTGGAGAGGGTGTTGGTTGGTTTTGTATTCTCACTTCACTTATGAATTACATGTTTCTTACTTTCTCTCTTTAGAATACATCCTTCCTTCCACTCTCTCTCACTAAGTTCCTTCTCATCTCATATCAAAGAATACTTGTATTCTTTAATTGGTATCAAGAGCCATGGAGTGGTGTGTTTAGTTTTTGTGTTTAAGCTTTCTTTTTGGTTCGGTTGATTCATTTGCAAAATCGTCCTTTATTATTTTTGTTTTGATTCCAAAGCTATTGTGTACACTAAAGGATTATTTACCTTGGTAAATCTGATCTAGTATCTTTATGATATAGGTGTACAAGCTTAGAATCAAGAAAAATATCATTTTTGTTACATTTTTGCGTTTGAAAATCTTATAAAGAGCAAAATCTTAATTTTAAATTTTTTGGCTTAAAAACCTTAAAGTTTTTATTTTTCTTGCTCCTATAGGTTTAGTAACACTAGTTGTACAAGTATTTTTGCAAAACAATCATCAAAAAGGTGTCTTTATGTGTTTTTAAGTTTTTGGGTTTCGTAGTAGTGAAAGTCGAACAACTGAAGTCGAACAACTAAGTCAAACAACTCAAGTCGAACAACTGAGTCGAACAACTCAAGTCGAACAACCTGAGTCGAACAACTCAAAGTCGAACAACTTGGTTTATTTGCAACCGAACAACCCAACTGCAGTGCAAACCGAACAACTTGACCTCAGTTGAAACCGAACAACTTGGTTTAGTTGAAACCGCACAACTTGAACTCAGTTGAAACCGAACAACTTGAACTCAGTTGAAACCGAACAACTTGGTTTAGTTGAAACCGAACAACTTAAACTCAGTTGAAACCGAACAACCCTTGTTTAGTTGAAACCGAACAACTCAACTCAGTTGAAACCAAACAACCTTGACCTCAGTTGAAACCGAACAACTTGGTTTAGTTGAAACCGAACAACTTGAACTCAGTTGAAACCGAACAACTTAAACTCAGTTGAAACCGAACAACCCTTGTTTAGTTGAAACCGAACAACTTGGTTTAGTTGAAACCGAACAACTTGAACTCAGTTGAAACCGAACAACTTAAACTCTGTTGAAACCGAACAACCCTTGTTTAGTCGAAACCGAACAACTCAACTCAGTTGAAACCGAACAACCTTGACCTCAGTTAAAACCGAAAAACTTGGTTTAGTTGAAACCGAACAACTTGAACTCAGTTGAAACCGAACAACCCTTGTTTATTTGAAACCGAACAACTCATTTTTCTAAATTATACGGTTTATTTCTTTGACTTGTAAAATCTCGTGTAGTTTAAGGATTTAAACACTTAAAAGGCAGCTTAATTAAACACAATTTCTTTCTACCACCGTTCGATCAGCTAAGTAATCTTTTAACATACAAATTTCTCAATGACGACTCTAGCTGACAAAGCAATTCTTTCGGGTGCTGACAATCGTCCACCAATGCTGGAAAATGATATGTATGATTCTTGGAAAAGCAGAATGGAACTATACATGCTGAATAGACAAAATGGACGAATGATCCTTGAATCCGTTGAAAGTGGTCCACTCATTTGGCCTTCAATTGTGGAAAATGGAGTTACAAGGCCAAAGAAATATTATGAGTTATCTGCTACGGAAGCACTTCAAGCTAATTGTGATATCAAGGCAACAAATATCATTCTCCAATGACTACCACCTGAGGTCTATGCATTGGTAAGCAATCATAAAGTCGCCAAGGAACTTTGGGAAAGAATTCAACTTCTCATGCAAGGAACTTCATTAACGAAACAGGAAAGGGAGTGTAAACTTTATGATGAATTCGATAAGTTTGCTTATAAGAAGGGGGAATCACTTCGTGAATTCTACTTGAGATTTTCACTGCTACTCAATGACATGAACATTTACAACATAAAACTAGAACAATTTCAAGTGAACACAAAGTTTTTGAATACCCTTCCTCCTGAATGGAGCAAATTTATGATAGATGTCAAACTGGTTCGAGATTTGCACACAACTAACATCGATCAGCTTCATGCTTATTTGGGAAAACATAAATTTCATGCAAATGAGGTTCGTTTAATGCATGAACGCAATTCAAATCCGCTTGCTTTGGTTGAAACTCATCAGATGACCCAGTCTCTTTATCAAACTCATCAAAATTTACACCAAAACACTCAATTTCAACCACAAGTTTCATCATATCAGTCTCCACAGTATGGTTCACCTTATCAGTCTCAACAGTACTCAACTCATCAACATCAACACCTCTTTCAATCACTTATCCATCCAATGATTATCAGTCATCAATTCACCACAACATTTATTATCCATCATCATCTATACCTCAATTGAAATATCCTCCCTCAGTTGATCAACAATCTGAATTTTCCCAACAAGAATCAAGTTTAATTGTTCTAGTGTTCCAGAAAGGTGATGATCCCATTGATGCCATCAATCACATGATGTCGTTTTTGACTGCTGTCGTCACTTCCCGTTATCCCACTACCTATAACCAGCTAAGAAACTCGTCAAACCCTAGGCAACAAGCTACCATTAATAATGGAAGAGTAACATTATAACCAATTCAGGGGAGACAAACTTCTGTAGTTGCGGGTACTTCAAGGACTTATACTCCGGGAGCAAGTGGAAATAATTTTAGAAAACAAAGAACAGTTATCTGCTACAACCGTAAAGGGGAAGGCTACACGTCCAAACAGTGCACCAAACCAAAGAGGAAAAGGGATGATTCGTGGTTTAAGGATAAAGTGTTGTTGGTTCAAGCTCAAGCAAATAGTCAAATTTTACATGAGGAGGAACTCGCATTTTTGGCAAATCCAGGAATCCCAAAAGGTCAAGCCACACAGACTGTCATAACTCACAATGCCTCTTATCAAGCTGATAATTTGGATGCATATGACTATGATTGTGATGAACTTAATACTGCCAAAGTTGCTCTCATGGCGAATTTATCTCACTATGGTTCAGACGCTCTTTCTGAGGTACACAATCATGATAATGTGAATAATGATATGACTAATCAAGTTGTGCAGGCTATGCCGTCTTCTGAACAGTCAAATGTTGTGAACCATTTAGAGACTAAAATAACCAGTGATAGTAATTTCATTCCTTATTCTCAGTATCTGATTGAATCGTAACAGGTAGCTGTTCAAAATTCTAACTCTTCTGCACAACAAGATGATTTGATATTATCTGTGATTGAACAACTAAAAACCTAAGTCGTTTATTGTACCAAGACGAATCTGGAAAATAAAAGTGTCAATGATAATTTAACTGCTGAGCTTGAAAGATATTAGGAACAAGTCAAAGTGTTGAAAGAAGGACAAAACGTTGATTTAAGGAGTCATGATAACGTTTCAGATTTATGTGCACAGTCTATAGAGATTGATCATCTTAAACGAACTCTGTCAGAACATTTAAAAGAAAAGTAATCTTTATTGCAAACGGTTACAATTCTTAAAAATGATTTTAAGAAAGAAGAATCTAGAAACCTTGATAGGGAAATATCCTTAGAAAAGCAAATCAAACACCTAGATAATATCGTTTTTAAAAGAGATTAATCTGCACAAACTGTTCACATGTTGATGAAACCTCAGTTTTTCTATGATAATACCACTAAACAAGCTCTATGTTTTCAAAATCCTTTCTATCTAAAGAAAGCTCAGCAGTTGGAACCTATGCTATATGTTGGTGATATAATTTAAAAAACTAGTCCTATTGTGATCCCTGACTCAGAAGAGACCTTAACACTTGCTGAAGAGAGTCGTTCAAAAATGCTTTTAAAACATAAGGATAATATGATGCAAGAAAAGATAAAACAAATTGATACCACCTCAATCGATTATGCTGCTCTTAATAAACTTTATAAAGATTTTGAAACACAGTTTGTTCCACAAACTAAATTATCTACTGAACAAGCCTTTTGGAAGCATAACTCTATGAATTCCTTAGAACCCGATCTTTCTGATAGACCCACCAATGTTGAGGTTCCTAAATAACTTCCTAAAGTCAGCTTGGTAAAAACGAGTTTGAAGAAACTTAAATACCATCTTGCTAAATTTGATGTGGTAGTCAAAGAAAGAACCATGCCCACAGCTATCACTGAGGGAACGTGGGGTTTCAAACATACAAAAGCTTGTTTTGGAATGAAATAATTCCATTTGTAAAAGCTCTAAAGGACTTATTTAGTACATTTAACCAACAATTAGTTGATGAACTGGCTGAAGTCCAAAATGTCTTCTATCAAATGGAACAGGCTATGGAACAACATCGTGTATAGTCAAAAACATTTGAAGTTAAAATGAATCAAGCTTTAAACAAAAATGAACGACTCTTGGAACAAGTGATGAGCAAAGATATTGTGAACTTGATTGTAAATTCCTCTGTGGATTTTGCCTCTGTGAATGTGCATGAATGCAAAAAGTGTCTCAAACTTAAGACTGAGCTTCAAAAGGATTTTGTTGAAAAAGATATTTACGATAAACTGTTCAAAAGGTTTACCACTCTTGAAAACATTGCATTTCGTTAATAGTTGATACTCAACTTAATCAGGAAACTTTTCAAAGGAACAATTTTATTTCAAACCAAAGTGCTCCAAGTTTTGATCAATTGTTTGAATTAAATGAATTGAAAGCTCAGTCCCAAGCGAAAGACATGGTCATAAAGAAGTTGAAAGAGATAATTAAATCTCTTAGTGGAAATATGGATAAGGATAAGATCAAACAGGACTTAGAAGAGATTGAAACCATAAATATTGAATTGGATCATAGGGTGACAAAGCTTATTTCTGAGAATGAGCATTTAAAACAGACATATAAGCAACTTTATGACTCGATTAAACCAGCACGTGTTTGATCAAATGAACAATGTGCTGACTTAACTAATCAAGTCAATCGGAAGTCTGTGGAAATTTCTGATTTAAATGCTTGTCTTCAAGAAAAAGTTTTAGTAATTACAACTCTCAAGGATGAATTGAGGAAACTCAAAGGAAAAATTTAGCTAATAATGAAGTTACACATCATCCTAGTGATCCAGAGATTAATATGGAACCAATAACCCTTAAATTGTTGAACAAAAGGTCAGCTCACACTGCCTATATTAAGCACACTCAGGAAGAAGCTGCAGTTCTTAGGGATCTAGTCGATCATATTCACGCAAATTATCCCCTAGACCCGACCCTAGAATTTTCTCGTAAGTATACTAAACTGATTCAGGAGTTGCTTATAAAAATCAGTAAAACTTGCCCTAGTCTCAACAATTCTGGAGAACAATTAGTGGTTGTCACCCCAATGAATAAAGTCAAAAGATTTAGATTCACAAAGCTAGTCACATCCTCATGAAACACAATCATAAAAAAGGCCTCTACATCAAACCTAGCTTCTATCAAACCTATGTTGTCTTCTACAGGAGTAAAACCATCTACTAGTGCTAGCGAACCACAGCCTTCAGGCAATACAAAGAAAGATATGATTCTGCAAACACAAGGTAGTACTCAGAAGAATAAAGTAGAAGTCCATCCTAGGCAAGTTAAATCTAGTTTGAAAAATAAAGATCATGTTGTTGCACCTAAAGGAACTGCTCATGTGTAGCATTCCAAGCTTAATGCTAATTCTGAACTTAAATGTGTTAAGTGTAATGGTTGCATGCTTTCTGATAATCATGATTTGTGTGTTCTTGATTATATCAATAATGTGAATGCTCGTGCAAAATCTAAATCTGCTAAGAAACAAAGAAAGAGAAAAGTTTAGAAACCAACAAGGAAGATGTTTACCACTATTGGATATATTTGGAGACCTATTGGTCGGACCTTCACTATCGTAGGAAATGCGTGCCCTTTAACTAGGATTACCACTACTACTGAAACACCCCTTAGGAAACCAGTTGTTCTAGATAATGAAACATCTAAACGTGCTGTAACATTGGTCTATTCACGAAAACCTAAGAACTCTAAAACTAATGTTCCTGTTAGCAAATCAAAGGTTCTTCAATCTGTATCTGCTAACAAAAAGGAACCCAGTAAATCTTGGGGATCCATAATTTCTGATGTTCCATCTTCCTCTCTTAATAAATGCTGGTCGTCCAAATTGTCCTCTGGTATTTGGACTTCGGCTGCTCCAAGCATATGACCGGAGATCGCTCTCAGCTCACTAATTTCGCCAACAAATTTTTAGGTACAGTCAAATTCGGAAATGATCATGTGGCAAAGATTTTAGGAAATGGTGATTATCAGATTGGGAATGTTATGATATCAAGGGTTTATTATGTGGAAGGACTTGGTCACAACTTATTCTCCGTTGGGCAATTTTGTGATTCGAACCTTGAGGTTGCATTTTGACAACATACCTGCTTCATTCGTAATTTAGAAGGTGTTGGTTTATTGACTAGATCTCGAGGCAACAATCTGTATACTCTGTCTCTTGGAGACATGATGGCATTCTCTCCCATATGTCTCTTGTCAAAGGCCTCAAAGACTAAGTCCTGGCTATGGCACCGACGTTTGTCTCATCTAAACTTTAGTGCAATCAACCATTTTTCTAGACATGGTCTTATTCGAGGCCTCCCTAAGCTTAAATTTGAAGAGGACCATCTATGTTCTGCATGTGCCATAGGTAAGAGCAAGACGAAACCCCACAAACCTAAATCTGAAGACACCAATCAAGAAAAACTCTATCTATTACACATGGATCTTTGTGGACCAATGCGTGTGACAAGTGTTAATGGAAAGAAGTACATCCTCGTCATTATCGATGATTACTTACGATTAACATGGGTTAAGTTCTTAAGGTCAAAAGATGAAGCTCCAGATTTCATAATCAAGTTTCTTAAGATGATCCAACTGCGGCTGAAAGTACCTGTTCGACGCATCAGAACAGATAATGGAACTGAATTTGTTAATCAAACGTTGCGTGAATATTATGAGAAGGTGGGTATCTCACACGAAACATTTATAGCTCGCTCTCTACAGCAAAATGCTGTCATTGAAAGACGGAATCGTACGCTAATTAAAGTTGCTCGCACAATGTTGATTTATGCAAAAGCTCCGTTATTTCTATGGGCTGAAGCAGTGGCTACCGCATGTTACACCCAAAATCGTTCCATCATACGCCTTCGTCATGGCAAAACACCATATGAGCTTTTACATGACAAACTTCCTGACTTATCTTTCTTCCATGTATTTGGTGCACTCTGCTATCCAACGAATGATAGTGAGAATTTGGGCAAGTTACAACCAAAGGCTGATATTGGTATTTTCATTGGTTATGCACCCACGAAGAAAGCATTTCGAATTTACAACCGACGTACCAGATGAATCATTGAGACAATTCATGTAGATTTTGATGAGCTAACTGCGATGGCTTCTGAACACAGCAGTTCAGGACCCGCACTTCATGAAATGACTCCTGCAACAATCAGTTCAGGACTCGTGCCAAACCCTCCTCCTTCAACACTGTTTGTACCACCTTCGAGAACTGACTGGGATATGTTGTTTCAACCATTGTTCGATGAATTACTCAATCCCCCACCTAGTGTTGATCACCCAGCCCCTGAAGTCGTTGCTCCAATTGATGAAGTAGCAGCTCCAGTACCCGCTGTATCAACCGGTTCACCTTCCTCAACTACAGTTGACCAAGATGCACCATCACCAAGTAACTCTCAAACAACACCCGATACCCAACCTCCCGTCATTCCTAACGATGTTGAAGAAGACAATCATGATATTGAAGTTGCACATATGGGTAATGATCCGTACTTTGGTATTCCAATTCCAGAAGTTCCTTCTGATCAATCTTCATCGTCGGATTCTATTCATACAAATGTGCCTCCCGATCACCAAATTTCTGAACACAATAACAAATGGACTAAGGATCATCCACTTGAAAATATAATCGGTGAACTCGCTAGACCAGTTTCCACAAGGCTGCAATTACATGAGCAAGCTCTTTTCTGTTACTACGATGCTTTCCTCACTGCTGTTGAACCCAAGACGTATAAAGATGCTTTGACTCAAGCTTGCTGGATCGAAGCAATGCAAGAAGAACTCAATGAGTTCGAACGTCTTGAAGTATGGGAGCTCGTACCCCGACCAGATAAAGTTATGGTTATTACTTTGAAGTGGATATACAAAGTGAAACTAGACGAACTGGGAGGTATACTAAAGAACAAAGCTCGATTAGTGGCTCGTGGTTACCGTCAAGAGGAGGGAATCGATTTTGAAGAGTCTTTTGCTCCGGTTGCAAGATTAGAGGCTATAAGGATTTTTCTCGCGTTTGCTGCTCATATGAACATGGTCGTCTACCAAATGGATGTGAAGACTGCGTTTCTGAATGGTAATCTGCGGGAAGAAGTTTATGTTAGCCAGCCGGATGGGTTTGTGGATAAAGATAAACCAAATCACGTGTACAAGCTTAAGAAAGCTCTTTATGGGTTGAAACAAGCTCCACGCGCGTGGTATGACATGTTGTCTTCGTTCCTGATATCCCAAGACTTCTCCAAAGGTTCAGTGGATCCCACATTGTTCATACGCAGAGACGGCAAGGAACTACTTCTGGTACAAATATATGTCGATGATATCATCTTTGCTGCATCTACACCTGAACTTTGTGACCTATTTTCTAAAATCATGTGTTCAAAATTTAAGATGTCAATGATGGGCAAAATCTCATTTTTCTTAGGACTACAGATTTCTCAAAGTCCCAGAGGCATCTTTATTAACCAGTCAAAATATGCCCTTGAATCCTTAAAGAAATACGGTTTTGACTCTTGTGACCCAGTGGATACTCCCATGGTGGAGAAATCCAAACTGGATGAGGATAAAGAAGGGAAAGCCGTTGATCCGTCACACTATCGTGGTATGATAGGCACCCTCCTTTATCTCACAGCCAGTAGACCTGACCTACAATTTGCTATATGCATGTGTGCCCGGTATCAGGCTCGGCCTACCGAAAAGCACTTAAATGCAGTAAAAAGGATCTTTCGATATCTAAAAGGAACCGTTAATCGGGGACTATGGTATCCGAAGGATTCTTCGATTGCTCTAACAGCATTTGCAGATGCGGATCATGCTGGTTGTCAAGATACACGCCGTAGCACATCTGGTAGTATGCAATTTTTGGGAGATAGACTTATCAGTTGGTCATCAAAAAGGCAGAAAAGCGCTGCGATATCCAGTACGGAAGCTGAATATATTGCTTTGTCCGGCTGTTGTGCTCAAATCCTTTGGATGAGATCACAGCTTACCGACTATGGCTTTGGTTTCAACAAAATTCCAATGTACTGTGATAACAAAAGCGCTATTGCCTTATGCTGCAACAACGTTCAACATTCCAGATCAAAGCATATAGACATCAGATTTCACTTTATCAAGGAGCATGTTGAGAATGGGGTGATCGAACTTTACTTTGTCAATACGGAGTATCAACTGGCGGACATCTTCACTAAAGCTCTTGGCCGAGAAAGAATTGAATTTCTGATCAACAAGCTGGGAATGCGGAGTTTTACGCCGGAGACTCTGAAACAATTGGCAGATGAAGTTGATGAATAGTGGTGGTACCTATTCACATATCCTGTATCATATGTATATACATAAAACCATAAAAACCAAAAAGATTTTTCATTTTTAGAAAACTTTTATAAAAACAAAATACAAAAATATAAAATCTATAAAACCAAAGAAAAAATTAAAAAATGAAAAAATATAAAAAGAGGTAATAAAGGCATGTCTTCTGAAAATCGATAACATTTACGGTCTTAGAAATGTCATTCAATAATGATACGAGGCTGTAAATGAAGTTCGAGCAGAAGTTACAAATGTTTTCAAAACATGCCAAATGGCTTGCTATTATTTCAGATAGTAACCCGGACATCATTTTAAAGGCAAGTATTCCGTCAAAAAGGAAACTTGACCTCTCAACGGGAATTTATTCTCGGGCATGGTCTACTTTATGACCATGCAAAGGCTTGTGATAATCAGATAAGGACTTTGGACTTAGATATAAAATGACCCTTGGATAATAATATGAGCAGAATCAGTTTTGTTGTAGCTATGAGCATTTGACCCCTAAAATTAGATGATCAAAACCAGTTTCATTGTACTTAAAGTCCCAAACACTAGAAACTTATTATCTACGACTTGAAAACGCAATAAGCAGACCATCACTTTCAAATCACAATGCCAAACACCCTCCTTAGCTCATCAGTTTAACTTCTACTTAGCATCTGCTTGATTTTACTATTTTAGGATAAGGAGGAGGAGATAACTGCAGCTGATTGGGAGAAAAGGATAGCCTATGTACTTTGCAACCACGAGAAGGGTCGAATATTCAAAGCTTTAGAAGAATGTCTAAAAAGCAACTCTATAGATATGACAAAGAAGTGCCTTGCCACTTCCACATGGCTCGTTTACATGCTTTACAATCTTCCCGACACAGGTGTTAGAGAAGCTGCTCGTAAGGCTTTGCTTGACCAGTTTATTTCCATACTGCAATCATCTAAGAATATTGAGCAAAAGATTTTGGCAACCGTCGCTCTCAGAAGCTTCATTAGTGATCCAGGTAAAATTAGTCTCTAGCAACATCAAGGTCGCAATTTCAACCTAATCCACCTGACCCGTATATAACTCCTATATTTTTGTTCAGGTGCACTTCTTGAACTTGGTAGTTATGCTAAATGCATGTACAAAACCTTGAAAAAGCTTAAGCGGAGCTCTGTGGTAGTCAATGACATAATGAAAACTTTGATGAATTTGCCATCTGTCAATGCAGTGAGTGTGTAATTAAACACGTATACACTTTATATGTATACTTTTCCTAACTCTATGAGTTGCAGGCAGATATGTGGTCCTCTTCAGAAGGGCTCGAGTTGGATGCATCTATGAATGGGGAGGTTCTATCTTTGCTTAATGTGAAAGGTCGAGTGATAAGTAGCCATTCTGATGGAACCATCAAGGTTTGGACCTAAATAAAATTTGATATTACACGTCTGAACCTACGTTAAGGTCTTAACGGGCTGTGAATGATTGGTAATTATTTCATATATAGGTATGGGATACTACTAAAAAGGTAATGCGGTTAATTCAGGAGGTTCGTGAACATGCAAAGGCTGTCACATGCCTCTATGTTTCACCTTCAAGCGATAAGCTTTATAGTGGCTCCTTGGACAAAACAATTCGGGTATGCCTTTCATTTCTTTTTCTATTACTTTTATCAGAAGGTTTGACACGGTCATGGGTCAAACAGGCTGAAAGATAACTTTTTTTTTTTGAGGCTGAAAGATACTTGAAGTCTATATTCAATGCATATAATCTCCTTGATCGATTTCATTAAAACATTATTGTAAAATTACTAATCAAGTAATAGTAGTTAACGTACCATTATTTATAATTATATTTAAAAACAGACGTAAATAGTGTATGTGGGTCAAGCCAATCTGGACCCGTGTTAATCAAGTTAATACTGATTCTTCTGGTCATTAACAGATATGGGTAGTCAAACCAGAAGGAATTCATTGTATTCAGGCTCATGACGTTAAGGAGGCAGTCCATGGGTTGACAGCTGATGCCAATTTTGCATATTATTTCTCTCAAAGTGCCGGAGTTAAGGTTAGATCTGTCAGACGAGACATACTTTAAGAAATTTTACAGCAACGAAAAGCGGAGTAACAAAATACTGACTAAACTAAACTTCTACAGGTCTATAGCTGGTCGGGAGTTATCAAGAACCTAAACATCAAACAAACAGTCAAGAGCCTTGCCTTGATTGGCAATAAACTATACTGTGGATGCAGTGGTTTCAGCATACAGGTGAGCGTTTGTCTATGCCATTTCAAACCTCATAGATATACTTTTTTGTAATCATAGTTAATTTATCATTGACATTATTATCAAATCATCCCAGGAAGTGGATTTGCGAAAAAACACATCAACTACCTTTTATTCAGGAGCAAGAAAATTGTTGGGTAAACAATCGATAAATTCTTTACATATTCAAGACAATCTTCTCTTTGTGGGCGGTACATCAAGTGATGGAACGGCAGGAAAGGTATTGCAAAGCACAAATCTTTATTACATTACCAAGTTTTTAACTACCAAAATGGCGGCAAGATGATATGTTATCTATTTAAAACTAACTAATATTTGATGAATGTTGCAGGTATTCTCTCTATCGAGCAGAGCTGTAACAGGATCTTTACTAACGGGATTTGATATTCAGTTCTTGTCTGTTAACAATGACTTCATATTTGGAGCTACAAAAAGTGGCACAATTGAGGTGTGGTTGAAAGAAAGGTTAACTAAAGTTGCTTCCATAAAAAATGCGAAAATCACGTCACTGGCATCAGACGCTGATGGTGAAATGCTATTTGCTGGCTCTTATGATGGCAGAATACAGGTTAGAAGCACTTGTTAAATTACTACTTTCATAGAAACTTAAAATTGCAACATATTTCTTATTGAATAGGTAAAAAAATGTTTTTGATCAACCTGACCCGTTTTGACTTGTTCAAGTCAATGGTATTGTT
>BQNB010135497.1:0-18147 GCA_026074375.1 Tanacetum coccineum | reverse complement strand
TCATTATCACTATCAGTGTCCCATTCTTTAATGATAGGAGCACTAGGCCTAACAGTTTTAGGCTTTTCTATAATATCCTTACTGGTCTTAGATATACTAGTTTCAGTTTCAGGCACACTAGTGGTGGTCTTTTTCACTGCAGACCGAAAAACAAATTCATCTAACCCAGCAAAACATAAGTTAGGTCTTGGGGGCATGTAGTTCCTAGTGTAGGGAGGGGGAACTGCATGAAACCTTTCACCTGTTTTGAATCTATCATTTACTGGACTATCATCCACATCACTTTCTCTACTGTTAAACATACTATGAACCACTTCATTCTTATTTATTTGACTATTATAACTAAGACCAGCTTTGCCTTTAGCACTTATTTAACTATTTATTAGTTTAGTTAGATTCTTTGATAATTCTTCAAATTTTTCTAGTTTAAGTTTCAAATCATCTTTCTCTTTTAAAGCTTCTTCTAACTGATTTTTAAGGTCTTTGATAGAAATATCTTTCACTTGGACACCATACTTTAAAAATACAATATCTTCTTCATAAACAGCTTCATTCTTTTCATGTACAACTATCCTAGCTTCTAATGATTTTAATCCCATTTGATAACCTATAATTTATAGATTAGATTTATTAAGAGCTTTACGCTGTTGATCATACTGTTTTTGAATAGTTTCATATGATTTTAAGCAATCTTTAGAGCAAGTATGTACCTCAGAGTTTGAACTTGATGAACTTGATGAACCTTGGGATGTATAGGCCATATAGGGAGCAAAAGTTTTGTGAAGTAGTCCTTCTTCAGCCTGAAAAGCTCCAATCATAATCCACCTACCCATCTTGAAACAACAAGGCATTTGAGGAGTCTCCAATGGTTTACAAATCCTTATTGGAGCATCTCCATTTCTTTTTCCTGATTCCTTGGTGCCGTACATTCTCTTTGCAAAGTTGGACATTTCTCTGTGGCAGTTGTAACATTCAACTGTTGTCTTATCAAAGCCAACAATTTCTTTGCCATTGAAATTCAGATTCCTTCATGTCTTCTTTAAGAATCTCTTTACCCTCATGGTAAGCATGGCCACCTACCATTTGAGAATCCTCTCTTCAAGATATTCAGTATCAATTCTGACTCCAGATCTTCATTGTCTATTGTGGACTCATTACAATGATTGAAAAGAAGGAACACATGAATCATTGCAGTAGTTGAGGAAGAAGCTTGTCCCTGTAACTCGTTAAGGCTAGAAACTTCATGAGCAGTATTAACTGCTTTATTAGTACTACTAGTGTTTTCTAAAGATACAAAAGCCACATTCTGAGAGTTTGAGCTTGAGCTTAATTGGCCTTTAATCTCAGCTTCATACACCTTTAAATTGTTGTACAAATCATCCATGCTCATTGTGTCTAGATCAGATTTGTTTCTCATGATTAAGGCAATATTGTTCCAAGCTGATGGTAGACTTCTCAGCAACTTTAGATTTGCATCTTCCCGAGAGATAACTTCACCATGAATTTCTAATTGGCTGATGAGTTTCTAAAACTTGTCATAGGTTTTATCCAGTTCCTTTCAGATCTTGATGCATAAAATTCTCATTTATTGTGCTTAGAATGATCTTTTGTATTTTGTTTGATTTTTGTTGCCTCCAAACTTAGTCTTGATTGCTTCCCATAAGGTCTTTGCATCCTTGATTCTATGAAACTTCAATAGGTGATCATCAGGAATAGCCAACAATAGAGTACTTTTTGCTTTCAATTCATTCTTTCTTGCCAGCTTTTGTTCTGCAATTTTAGGAGGAATGGGACCTTCAGCACTAGCTGATGCAACAGTAGGTGCATCACTATTTACAATAACCTCCCAAATAGCATAATTAGTGTGAGTAAGATATTGCTCCATTCTCATGCTCCATAGATCATAGACTCATGTTTTGAGTATAGGAAGTTTTAGTGCATACACTATTTGGGGAGTTTCAGACTGTGCGTGATTCCTATTTCTCTTTGATTATGAGATCTTGTGTAGATATAGTGTTCTTCTTATTTAGAGTTTCTCAGTAAGCTCTAATACCACTTGTTGATCCCTTTTTGACAGATCTTACTTAGCTTGTTAAAGCTTAGTTATATTGGATAGATCCAAGACAACTATAGTAGAAACTAAGATTGAGAATATCACAAACTATGCGGAATCTAGTTTGCAATACCAAGAAGAACAATGAAACAGTAAAAACAGATCTTTAATAAACTTTCAATATATTAAATACTATTTTGAGTTACAAAATAGCTATGAATACTAACTCTGATTGCTATGTAAACTATGAATACTAATATGAAAACACTTAATATCTAGAATCTATGTCTATGATTCCCTTTTTATTAAACTAAAGGAAACCCTAATGGGCCTTTACAAAATGCGTCTCAGGTGATTATATGCTCTTTTCTATAAGTTATAACATAATCTCTTAAACAACTAGGTTTTACATTCTTCTTTACAATATATTTGATACTATATCTTCAAAGTATTCTTGTTCTTCAATCAACCTTTATCTCTTCTCTGATATGTCTTTGATCTCATCTCTGACAGCATTAATCCTTCCAGTAGTTGTAACTGAGCACAAGCAGCATTAACTACTTAGAAGTTTACTGTAGCAGTACTAACATACACTAGCAGTATTAACTTTACTACTAGTAGTAGTAACTCTATAGTATATTTCAGTCTTATCTCACTGAAGAGAGTCTTAATCTACTAGCAGCAATAACTTTATTAACATAGTATTGATTGTATACTAATAGTAGTAATCAGTAGTAGTAACTTTATAATTACAGTACTAATATAACAACCCGCAATTTTCATCAATGTAATTATCCATCTATTAAATTAGATGCACTGTAATATCCATTTTTGCTTTATCTCATTATGCAACGTAACTTGCATCTCTAAAGTAAACGAGCTCACGCAACCTCTATCAATGCCATCTATATCCTGGTTATTTACACTCATTAAACATCCTAATATGTCAAGTCTATATCTTAATATCATTTTACCAAGTACATTATCCATTTAATGTACTTTTCAAAACGTTATATCAAAACAAGCATTAAACGTTAACGTTTACATCTAAACCCTAATTATATGTAATGTATACATATAAAATGAATGTGCAAGCTTCTAAAGCATGTGTACAAGTATCAATACACAACATTTGAATATATTTTTCCCTCCATGAATAAGTTACACCTTTTATAAGCTCAATGTAAAGATAATCATGCCTAAAAACTTAAATTAGGTCATTTAAGCTCCTAAACCATGTTTAAACTTTACCACCACTTTAACACATGGTACAAGCACTTAATGCATGACTTCTAAACCTTAAACTTAAACCCTAATTTATCCTAAAACCCTAATTTAAAACCCTAAACCCTAAATGAAACCCTAAAACCCTAATTTTACTTTAAACCTAAAACTAAACCCTAAACCTTAAAACTAAGCCTTAAACCTTAATCCTAAACCCTAAAACTTAATCCTAACACTAATACTAAACCCTAAACTATCTTAAAACCTAACTCTAACATGAATTAAAACCATAAAACCCTAACCCGAAATCAAACCAACCCGTCACCCCTTTTTCTTTCATTTTGACCAATTTATAACTAAAGGGGCTGAAAATGTCATTATTCTAAAGTTATAACTATAAGGACCTATTTTGACAAGTTCTAAAGTTAAAGGTTTAAATTATATATACTTTATATATAAAGGACTAAACTTGTAAAAGTTTATAAACCAAGGGTATATATTGCCATTTTTGCAAACTTGAAAATATAAAATATAATATTTTTATATAAATTATAAAAATATATATTAATATTATAAAACTCGATTTTATTAAAACCCGACACATTAATCGTTATTAATCATCGATCGGCACATTATAAAACAATTACGTTATATATTTAACGTAATTTATCATCGACTAACTTTTGAAGAAACTTAAAATCTTATCGTATCACGTTACTAGGGAGCTTCATGTGAGGAGTTTCATTTGGGTATACATTTTGACGAGTTTGCTGGATTTACGATTTAAAGTGTCCTGGCTCCTCAAACGTTTACTACATGACCTCTGAATTATGATGGCCCGAACAGTGATACAATATTTCCATAAATTAATAAATCAAAGTAATACAATCGATGCAAGAAGGATATTGCTCTTAGGCTGTATTTTATTCCCATCATCACCAACAACATGCTGGAAAAATACTGATGTTAGTGTAACCACTTGTGGTTTATATAATTATTAATGAATAACATAAAAAAGAAATAAAAGAAACTTAAAGATCATCATTAACAGAAGGAAGGATGGATGTTGTTGTTGGAGATGAGACGGCGTATAGAAGAAAAGAAGAACTGCATGAATAAATTGAAGAATACTAGTAATCTTTGATATTATGCAAGAACTAGAGAGAGAAGTGGGTTGGAAAGTTTCTAGAGAGAGAAAGATGATAATATAATTATGTGTGTGAAAATGAGAAGTAAAACAACCAACCACCTTCTCCAAGGCATGGAGAGGGTATATATACTTCATACATGGCCGGCCATAGGTCTTAACGGGCTTTCCATGGGCCTTGGGCTAGATTAGCTTACTAGACTAATCATATAACAAACTACGGGCTAAGACTATTACAACTTGGAAGTGACCGATACTTTTCTTGTTTCCAACACCTACCGAGAAGCACCTCAAAAAGGTTAAAAGGATCTTTCGTTATCTTTGGGGTACCATCAATATGGGACTCTGGTATACGAAGGATTCTGGTTTTGAACTAACCAGATTTTCAGATGCTGATTATGCTGGATGTAAAGAAACCTTCAAGAGTACTTCCGGTGGAGCTCAATTCTTAGGTGAAAAGCTAGTTAGCTGGTCCTCGAAAAAGCAAGACTGTACGACGCTGTCAACCGCGGAAGCAGAATATGTGTCTCTATCCGCTTGATGTGCCCAAGTCATTTGGATGTGGACATAGTTAATGGATTATGGCTATCACTTCAACAAGATTCCAGTCTATTGTGATTCGAAATCAGCCATAGCCATATCCTGCGACCGGTCTAACACTCGAGAATAAAACACATCGTTGTCTGCTACCAATTCATAAAGGAACACGTGGAAAAGCGTACGATTGAACTGTATTTTGTCAAGATGGATTACCAACTGGCCGACCTCTTCACCAAATCTCTTCCAGTAGATCGATTCAACTATTGGTTCGTCGCCTTAGTATGTGCAGCTTGTCTCCAATGGAACTTGAACGTCTTGCAAAACCTCGGTAATTCTTTGTATATATTTATCAGAAAAGCAAAATATAAAAATATAAAACCTATAAAAGCAAAATACAAAATCAAAAAATTTCAAAAATACAAATAATATTGTTTTCTATAATAATTGTACATGCATGCAATTATTACAAACTATGGGTGTATAACAACGTAACCTACTATTAAACTTGTATTCAAAACTACTTTACTTAAACCTATGAATTTCACTCAACCTTTGTGTTGACTTTTTAGCATGTTTATCTCAGGTAATTGAGCAACTTAAGGCACGGAGTGGCACGGACTTGAAGATGGCTAAACTGTTATCATTCAAACTTTATGTTTTTAGATGTTGGGACCTCACTTTTTGTAAAAACTCTGATGAATAAATGAATGATAACTTATCTTTTAAAAATGTCTCTTTTTGATCCGTTTTCTATGATTATGACTGTTGTACTATGAAATAATACCTCGGATTAGCTTCCGCTGCTATATGTTAAAATGGGGGTGTTATACCGTTTCAACACTAGCATCCTTATTAGACTTCAAGTCCGCAAGCAAAGAAAAGTACACATCTTGGAGCTGTTGCAAAGCGGAAACATAATCAACTTCCGTTGAAGGATTATGAGCAGCAACATCTGTCAACTCCCTGCCTTCTTTGCCATGCGTAATACCATCAGCTAATCCATCTTGCATACCTTTCTCAATGGCCTTACCAATGGCCGCTCTGGAGAAGGCAGAAAAGATTTCAGGCGAGTTCAGGCACTAATGATAGCATAGTTTCATGCAGTGGGTAAGAAGCCCAACATACGACCGGAAATGGTAGTCAAAAGATGCGGATAGAATTTCTCCTCCAAATGTAGGGCCATCTCCACAAAATCAGCATACAGCTTATCAAACTTATCATTAATAATCTTTAGCTGAGCATCCTGAAATTCCTCGAGCCGCTCCGTCAAATTCTCATAATTAGAAAGCTTCTCTTGAATTTTGGAAGAAGAAACCTCCAACTCATGCACCTACAATCATGCGGAAGCACACATATAAGAAGATATATAAAAAAGAGGAGAAAAAGCCTAAGTATAAAAGTACGTACTTGATCAACAAGGCTGTCATTGTAAGATTTAACGGAAGTAAGCTGAGCATTCAAATTAGTAAGCTCATGATCCTTGCCCATAGCTGAAGCTTCAAGTCCTGTAACATTCACATCCAGGGCATCCCGCTCTTTTTCAAGGGAAGCGTTACGTTCCTTCAGAGCTTTCACCTCATCCTGAAGGGATTTCTCAACAGCTTCGAACTTAGAAGCTTCAGCACGGAGGCGGATAGCCTCCGCGGCTTCTGCTTCCTTTAACAATAACTGTACCTTGAGATCCTCGACCTCCTTTTCCCTAACCTTTAATAGCTCAACCCTATCTTCAACAACAGACTTCAATCTCCTCTTCTCCCTGATATTGTACTCAGACGCATTCTCATCCTCAACATTTAAGCATATGGCGTGACATCCCTGGCGTTGAACTCTTTAAAAAGCTGGTCGTGTTCCATCCTACGAATAGACGCGGAAAACTTAGGAGGAGCAAATACATCCACCATTTTACGACAAACGCGGCCGTCATCAAGACGAGACCCATTAGTTACACCCTATTGGGGCACGTATACTTTCTGAAGGTCAGTGTCAGGGCTAATAACGGTGCGGATACCACCAACAATAAAGTCGCTATCAGTAAGATCAGAAAAACCGCCCGGGGTAGGATCAGTTCCGCCAGCCGACGAAAGCAACACTAACAATAAAGGTTCAATGGGTTTCTCTTTAGCAGCTGCAACAGTATCAACCATTGGAGTAGAAATGGTAATAATCTTCATTACTAGAGTGGAAGACCTGATAAGAGAATCAACCTCAGCCTCCGCAAAATTTTCATAAAAGAAGCACCTGAAAATAGTCTAATCTACAATCTCTTTAGCTTAAGACAATTCTGTAATGCTAAATATTGTTTAGATTAATATAAAAAAGGGCACATGTTCCTCAACATGAAGTCACAAATCATGTGATCATCTGACTGAAATGGTCAAGATAATCAATATGATCACAATGATCAAAATGATTATCTGTTTCAAACTGATGAATTCTTAAATGATGATTAGTGTGAACATTAAAAAAACACACAAATGAAAACCAATTCATTGTCAACCTCACAATACTAAAGATATTCATATCTCTGAACACTTATCCTCTCCAAATAGAAGATACTTCAGTCCATGATACAATTCCAATCCTTTTCAAAAATGATGAAACTGGAGTTATCATCAAAATCAAGGCTATAACCAGCAAGAAGGCATAGACTATGATGAAACCTTTGCTTCTATTAAAAGACTTTAAGCAATTAGGATATATATTGCCTTTGTCACTCACATGAACTTCATAGTTTATCAAATGAATGTCAAAAGTGCATTCCTCAGTGGTAAACTAAAAGAAGAAGTTTATTACAAACAACATCTAGGTTTTAAAAGCAGTGAGTTCTCCAACTATGTGTGCAAATTGGACAAAGCCCTTTTATGGACTTAAACAAGCTCCAAGAACATGATATGAAACTCTCTCAACCTATCTTACTAAACACAATCTTGTAAAAGGTATGATAGACAACACTCTGTTTATCTACAAAACTCAAACTGATGTGATTTTGGTGTAAATTCATGTTGATGCCATTATCTTTGGGTCTACTAGCACAAAGATATGCAAACAGTTTGCTAAACTGATGACTCAAAGATACGAAATGAGCATGATAGGTGTCCTCACCTACTTCCTCGGATTTCAGATTAAACAATCTAAAAGAGGCAATTCAATCAATAAAGATATGTCAGGGATCTGCTGAAAAAGTATGACAAAATTGGTTCATCAGTAACTACTACAATGGTGCCTCCCTAACATGTTAGGACCTAATCTCAATGGCAAAGTTGTAAATGAGACTCAGTATAGAGGTATGATTGGATCACTAATAAACCTAACTGCAAGCAGACTTGACATTCAATTCTCAACTTGTCTCTATGTAAGACATCAAGCAAACATAAGGAATCACACCTTATTGTTGTTAGGAGAATATTCAGGTACCTAAAAGGTACTCCCAGTTGTGGTCTATGGTATCCAAAGTGTTTAGTTTTTGACCTAAAAGGATACTCAGACTCTAACTATGTTGGATGCAACATGAACAGGAAAAGCACCTCAGGTGCTTGTCAGTTGCTGAGAGGCAAAATTATGTGCTGGAATGCTAAAAATCAGCAATTTGTAGCTATGTCCTCAGATGAAGCTGACTACGTAGCTATTGCTGGATGTTGTACTGACATATTATGAAGAGTCAACTCACTGACTATGACCTCATATATGAAAAGGTACCCACATTTTGTGATAACATCAGTGCTATTGCAATCTTAAACAATCCAGCTCTGCACTCAAAAAACAAAGCATATTGATATCAGATATCACTTTATCGGAGATCATATTCTCAAAAAGGGAAACTGAATTACAGTTCATTCCCACTTAACATCAACTTGCTGATA
The DNA here is from genome assembly GCA_026074375.1 of Tanacetum coccineum. Lineage (NCBI taxonomy): Eukaryota > Viridiplantae > Streptophyta > Magnoliopsida > Asterales > Asteraceae > Tanacetum > Tanacetum coccineum. Next base: position 9,323 of record BQNB010135497.1, on the reverse strand, counting down.
TCATCACCAAACCCCTGGATGAGCCAACTTTCAAAAAGATTGATAGTTGAACTAGGTATGCTGAACATTGATTCAAAACCTGAACCTTCAGTATTGACTGAAGAAAACTGAGGGTTCAGACGGATTCAATGCAAAACTGAATAAACCTTATCAGTTATAATGCCAGTTCCAGTTCTTATTCATAACCATTACAGCTTGAGCAAAAGTGAAGTAACTGAGACAAGTCACATATGTCACATTTGTAACACCCCCCCAAAATTCAGGTCGCATCGGAATGGAACATAGGGGTGCTTAACGTCAAGTACAAAAATCAAGATATAGAAAATGACCTTAAATGAACGTTAAAAATAAGTTTCATTCAGAATGTCATTTACAAAAGATCAGAGTTTCACGTTAGGGTCCCATAGTTTTGATTAAAATGACAATTAGAGATATTATACGATAAAAGTTTTATTGAATTTAAGAAATCAGAATCCCACAAATAGATACCGTCACGGCTCCCATCCAAGCTTATGCCTCAGCACCTGAGATTAAAACATGCTAAAACGTCAACAAAATTGTTGAGTGAATTCATAGGTTTATCAGGAAATAGCGTGGACCACAAGATTTAAGTACTGGGTGGAGACTAAGTACATATTCGAAGCTCCCAAAGAAAAGTAATTAGACAAGAGAAAACACATTCATACAAGTCCTAAGTATATTATTATTGCACTAAGCTCATTGATGACACCGAACCTTAACGTAATAAACTGTAATCAAACCAGTACTCGAGGTTTGTGCACCCCAACACGGATACAGATGTTACAAAAAAACAGGCTACGAATTTTCTCATACAGATGCCTTTTTGCCAATCATCCTAACGAATTTTCTTCATGTTAAATGCGACAATGGTCAACTAAAAACTCACAGAAGCCTAGACGGAGGATGCGTCAGAATTCCCGATAGATCAAGTGCATAACACAGAGCGTATACCCAGCAGGACTAATCAACGGCTTCTTGAAAATAATGGTCCCTTACAGCGCAGAAAGGTACATAGGCAATAATGTACATCAGCGAAATTAGCATACAGTTTTGAAAACACTTTGATGTCAAAGAAATCAAGCAATGTAAATCTCCCCCGAATATTAATAAAACAAGTAGTAGAAAAAAGGCTACGAACTCACCTTGAGTGAATGGTAACATACAAACAAGTATTCAACATAGAAAATTGCGTCACGAAGGAATCTCGAAAGGCAACCTAATCCATATAATATGCTTTTTTTCTTTTTATTTCGTATAAGTACTAAAAACACTTTGATTATTTATAAGCGGACGTATAGTCTCATCATTCATAAACTATCGTTCGGCTATCATAATTAAGAAGATCGTGTAGTGAACTTATAAGAGGAAGCACAGGGACACTTTAAATCGAAATCAACAACTCGTCGATACTACCACCCCACCCCGAAAGGCCTCAGTTTATGAAACTCACCTAGTAATAAGTACTTTGATAACTAAATACAACGTATGATACTATATAGCTACATCACACGTCTACTCGGTTTTGACCCGAAAAAAATAATAATTTGAAATGTATTGCTTAATATATATTCGGTATTTGAAACTCGTATAATCGAATAATATAATTCAATTGTCTTGCTGTAAAATAATATTATAAGTTTTGAACGACATGTATAAATTAATATATAAATAGAATCTAAAATGTTTGCGCAAAAATTTATTTTAAAAAACGAACCAACACCACTATTCACCTCAGGGAAATAGTTGCACAATTTAGCAAAATAATGCGTAACTTTTCTCGTTTTTAAGCCGTTTCTTCTTAGGCTTCTTCATTTTCGTAAATTAAGTACGAGTATATATCAAAACTAAACATTTTTACAAATTTTAGTTTTTCTGATGAAATAGTGATTTTTACTTTCAATTAAAACATATATATACTTATTTTTATAGTTTTTGGTTGATCGTAAACTCGTAAACTCGTATTTTATTCGTTATAGAGCTCTCCGTATTTATAACGTTCTTCGAATACGATCTCGTAATTAAAAGTTATGATCAATATTTTTGAAGTTTAAAAATATCACTCTTCGTAATGACATAGTACGTGGGGAAAAAGTTTATAAAAATAGTTTTTATAAAAGACATGATCCTTCCGTAAACCTTGTAACAAACTATCTGTTTTCGTTCTAAATCAAGTTTTCGAGTTTCTTATCATTTTGGAATCGTCATGAGGCGTATTATTTTTATGTAATGTCAAACCTACTGTATGAAGTCGAAATCAAATCACCCTTTTATTATCCAAGTGTGGTCATTTATAAAGATTTGTTTTATTATAATCTTTATACAACCCAAATTATACAAATCAAGTTTTTATACTTAACAACATGTCAACATATGTATTTAATCCAGTTTTCCATGATATATATAACTATAATGACATAAAAAGAAAAGTGTGTAAATTCATAAACAATAAGTGATAAATCCGTTTTAAATATTAAAAATCCAAATGATGATATAGGTTATATAAAAACATGTAAACATATAAAAATAGATTGAAGAGTCAAGACATGAAGGTTTTCTTTAGATAGCCTTATTATGAATGTAAGATGATGAACCAAATTCATCTAAAACCCTTTGTTATAGGAAATAAAACCCTAGCTGTTCCATTTTAAAAACCCTAGTTTCACTTTTCTTGATTAATACTTAAAAATGCTTAGCCAATGCTTGGTCAGAGTCTACCTTAGAATATCTAGGATGAATGTGTATAAGTGTGTATGGGTTGAATAAAATTTTGTATGGGTTTGTGTAGGGGGGGTTGATGCCGTGAGCTAGAAGAGAGAAAAAGGGAAGAAAAATGTTGGTTTTTGGTTAAGTATTTTGCTTGTATGTTTTCTCTTACTAGTAGATACATGAATATATATGGCAAGTCTAGTCAAGGGAACATTGTATGGTCTAAGGGATGGTCTAGGGCATGGTCTAAGTCAAAGAGACAAGTGATGGCTTGGTTTAATGAGGTATGGTGTGGTTTAAGTGAAGTATGGTGCTCATTTGACCAAATGGAAGAGTTTTTGGTATAACTTTGTGTATATTGCAAGAATTTCGGCAATATAGAGTTATATATGATATATTTGAGTAATTTTTATGTATTGGGTATAAATGTGGGTATTTGTTGAAGCGTAGAAAAGTTTTGGTGGTTCCGGGAGTGCCTAAACGCAATTTATCGCGAAACGAAATCAATTTACGTAACCAATAAAAATAAAATAAACAAAGTTAATTATTACTTTTGAAAAAATAATATAATGATGGCTTGACATAAACTTTAATTTGTTTGATGTCCGTTTACATGGTTGTTGATTTTTAGTTCACGCGATTTTAACTTAACACTTAAAATTAAAAGCGAACGCGAATAAATAGTGAAAAATGACAAAATAAATGATGTCATAAAATGACCCTAAAATACGGAATGTTACAGTCTCCTCCGGTTAGAAGAGCCTTGTCCTCAAGGCTCAGGTTGCAACACCTGAAGAAGGTACGGGTTTAGAGAAAAGATGCGGAAATTTCTTCCGGATTTGTGTTGATGAAGAGGTGTAGGTTTTAAGGTGACTACTCTCAGCATGGGCATGATTCTTCCTGAATTATACAGTAACTGAGCAATCACATAATCTACTTTCTACATTCATTCAGTATTTGCATAAAGCATTTGTGAATTTGTCGCCTTTGCTGGAGCTTGTATGTTGATAATAATCACAAATATCTGTTCAGCATAACCTAACAACAAACCTAAACCTATTTCAGCTTCTTTACATCAATCACAAGGTCAGTTTCAAAAACAAAAATGATTTTCAAAATAAAATAATTTTATTAAGTGATTTCTTACAAAAGAAGTTAACTAATTTAAAAAAAGTTTATTAAAAGATGAATTTCAAACGTTCGAATGACCTCACCTTTCTCTCACCTACTTTTGACAGTGCACAAACAGTTGTACACAGTCCTAAGCATCAGAAGCATGTTGAAATGACTTTCATTAAATACAAAGTTTCATACACATGTTTTTAAAAACAAACCCAAAAACTTCTCCACACAAATTTCTATAACTTCCATTTGGCAGTTTATCACTTCCTTTAAAAGAAACAATAAAGAAGTACACAAAATCATATAAACCCTCTCCGCCAGTCACAAATCACATCTCAAAACGAAAAACACAAATCAACTCACTAAGAACAAACACAAAAAGAAACACAAAAACCCCAAAAATAAATCAAATCATCCAAACCAAATCACATCAAACTGCACACCCAGAACATAATCTCTACAAACAAGAAACAACCCTTTGTTGCATGCTAAACAAGTACTCTACAATCTAAGATATCAATCTCAACACAAACCATGAGGATTTGCTCTTCTATACACCAGAACACACAAACACAAAAACAGGAAGATTTTTCTCAATGTGTTTCTAATTTCATTTCCAAATGTTGCATTAGAAAACCATTTACCAAATCTCCAAACATGTATAAGGAATACCTTGCTGAGTTTTGGTACTCAACTAAAGCTCTTGAAAACTCCAAGGTTTCTCTTTAATCTCCCACTGGTGGTATCTATGGAGAAGTAAGGGTAAACACCCTTAGAAATGCCATTGGTGCACATTACCTTCCTTACTTTAGTGAATATGTTGCACCACCGTCCATTGATATAGTTAGGCATTGGTTCCTAACTATTAGATATGGGGAAGAAGTTTCCGCCAAAGGAACTCTTTGGAAGAGTCTCATTCCTCCTAGGTGGAGGTTACTAATGGCACAAATTATCCAATGTTTAGGGAGTAAAACTGGAGGATTTGATCAAATCACGAACAAAGATTCCATTATACTGTATAGTCTAGCTAATGGCATTAACATAGACTATGCCAACATATTTTGGGAGGATATCATCAACAAGCTGAAGAAGAAAGAAAGGGAAAAAGTTGTTCCCTACACTCGATTTCTATCTCTGTTGATAATGCACAAGATGAATGATAAATATAGAGATGGTAATGTCACACTCTACCCCACTCAAGTCTTCAGTGTCAACAATTGGGCACTGAATCCCAACCAACCTGAAGAATCTCCCTTCACAGACCACATGTTGGCTATATGCTCTGCAGCTAAACCAGTAGTATTTAAAGCTCCCAAACTCTCTTCCAATGCTGAGAGGGTTTTACAAGGCACAAAGCCTGGAGCTCAACCTGGACACAAGAAGCATTCAACTTCTTTAAAACAACCCTCTGTGTCCAGCAAAGAGGCAACAAAATTTGGGTCCTCTAAAGCACCCACCAGTTCCAAAACTGGTCATTCTAAGAAAAGAAAAGAGTCCAGCTCGGCCATGGACTCAAACCCAAGCCAGCCTCCAGTTTCTACACCTGTGGATACTGGAATGCATAAAGAGGACTAGCAAGCAACTGGTGGCCCAACATCTTTAAGGGTCACCAGTGAAGAAAGAGCTAACCCTTAGCTCAGTAGTGGTATGTCAACATTTAATTTAAATAAGCCTATTTTTTTAGCATCTTCCATTGTTCACTCTGAGTCTGCATCAGGATGTGATGCTTCAACAGATTCCACAGTTGAAGCTGATCCTGAATTATCTGCTCCTAATGACTTTATACCTCAATAACAAGGTATGGATGAAGGAACCAAAAACACTTAATTTGATCATATATCTGTAGGTACTGACCCATATGTTCTTGCAGACCAAACCCAATCTGTTAGTGAAAGGTTAGAAACTGCCTTACTCAACCCACAATAAGAAAAGGGGCCAGAGCCATTGCTAGACAAGTTGAGGAAGAAGAATCCTCCAGATCAATCAAGTTGGAAGATCTAGCAAAGTTGGTGTCAAATGTTCAGACAAGCTTCAAAGACCTGGATTCACCTAAAGATGATCCTGTTATTGTTGTTGATGATAGTGATGAAGATGAGGAGGATGAAGTTCATACTAATACAAATGCTGAAACTGAAGACACTTCAGTTCCTAAATCCTCATCTCCCAGGTCTTCTCAAATTTAAGAGCTTACCAACCAAGTCCTCATTCTCCAGTCTCAAAAGCATAAACTAAAACTTGAGAAGAACAAAGTTGAAGCTGAAGCTGCTCTCCTTAAAGATCAACCTACCTTTTCTAATGTGGGATAGCTCAATGAGCTTCTAGTAAAGTCTTTACAAACTGAATTCTCAAAGATTTTATCTGCTCATGACTTTAGCAGCTCACTACCAACTGAGCTGAAGGATCTTCCCTCCAAGTTTAATGAACTGACTGAAGAAGTAAAAGAGTTAAAGAAACAAGTTCATAAATTGGAAATTGAGCTACCAAGAGATTTGAAAGAAATTCCCACCAAGCTAGAGGACTTTACAAAAACTGTCACCAATCTTACATCTCAAGTCACTGAACTGAAGACTCTTCAGTGGGAACTTCTAGCGAAATTTCTTTCACTGCCAGTACAGGTTGCATCAGTTCAAGCTAAGCTAAAAACCTTGGATGCTCTTCTAAGTCTCTTGTTAAATGTCACAAAAGCTTTGAACAAGTTTGCTCAGGTTTTAGATTCTGCCTCATCAAAAGCTGGAGATCAAAGTGTTCCTTCAGCAAGCCAAGCTGACACTATGCCTGCTGAGGGAGAGAAGAACACAAATCAAGCAACCATCTCCTAGCTTTTTCAAAGAAGAGCTAAAAAGAAAACCTGAACAACCAACAACCAAAACCAATTCCCCCAATCATCACAACCACTACTCAAATGCAATCTCCTTCTCTCCAAAGTCCACCAAAAAGCTCCTCTCAACCTGAGGGGGAGCTTATCAAGAAAGACAATAGCAAAAAGGCAATGTCTTCAGAGGAGGCTGAGCAAGAAAGTACTAGCAGTGATACTAATGATGATAATGAAACTCATGTGACTGGCTCTATAGTCGAATCCTCTACAACAAAGAAAGTAAAGAAGTTTGATTTTATCACTGAAAATGGAAGGCATATCCATCTAACCGAAGAAGAAATCAATCATCAAAAGAAGCTAGAGGAAGATGCCAAAGTTGAAGCAGCCAAACAAGAAGGGGAAGTAAGAAAAGCAGAACTGGTTGATCTGCTTGGTCCAGAGGTGGTAAACAAGTACAATAATGACAAGTTACAGTATGATAGATACTGTGACAAAATGCTAAATAGAAGAGCATAATCAAGAATCGCCAATTGTGATGTCTTGACAAGAAAGGGTCTAATTACTCTTAAAGTATACAGAGAGAATGGTACAAGTGAAATTATTCCTAATTTTAAAGCCAGTGATCTGCACCTTGGTGAATAGAGAGAAGTGGTGGAAGCATGTCCTAACAGAACTGGAAAAGGATAAAAAAAACTATTTATGACCAGATAAAATAAAGAATGGACTACTTACACACAACTGAAGCAGAACTGGGTATAAACTTGGATATTCCTCTAAGTAAACAGGACCCTCTCAACAAACTAAATGATCTCGCAAATAAGAAGAGAAAACATGTTGATGACATCCATGACTACTTCAAAGCAAACAAAAGACTTAAGTCATCAGTTCAGTATGGAGATTATTTAGCTGGTACTGTGCTAAATGAACCTATCCTTAGGATGATCATGTTCAACTCTTACCACAGACAGGATTTTGTTACCATTAAAGATCTGAAAAATTTCTCGAATACCATGCTATACACTGTACAAGAAATATTCTTCAGGCGTCATCAAGGTCCTGGGCTGGATGATTGTCACACCCCCAAAATCTGACTGCAGCGGAAAGGTAACATGGGGTGCGACGTCATGGAACAAGAAGTACAAGTCACAGAAAACGACCTCAAAAGAGACGTTTTAAAAATAAGTTTTCACATTCGACATATTAAAATATCAGAGTTTATGAATAGGTCCCAACAGTTTAACAATACACAATGTCTTGAAAAGTAAAGTTTTGTCGAATGTATAAAAACGTAGAGTCTCTAGTACATATCCGTGCGGCTTCCCTCTAAGCAAAATACCTGAAAACCTGAGATAAAACATGCTAAAAAGTCAACAAAATTGTTGAGTGAATTCATAGGTTTTAATCATAAAACAATGATTAAGTAAATCGAGTAATGTTATTGTAATCAAACAGTTTAGTGGACCACAAGATTCTAAGGAAATAGTAGACTAAAGAAACAAATTCAAAAGTCAAAACAATATATTATTGCATCTAAGCTTATGGTACTCAAAACTGACAGTATATATCAATTATGATATATAGGATAATAATGGCCCCGTGTAGGTAATTGCCATATACCTAGAGTTACAAATATAGTGTGTTTGGTTACCTATCCGGCTAACACAAACGGGATTCGTCAATCCCGATAGGCCTATCCATAATATTCGCGTTCACACACAAGTGATTAATGGTCCATGATGTGGGGGACTTATGGCATGAATAGACTTAGATACAAGCAATAATATATTCAGGAAAGGCATACAGTTTTGCAATTAATTGTCCGTAAGTAGATGTTTTAGCATGTATCTCCCTCGCGGGATTTATAAAGCATGTAAATAAGTAAAGGCGAGGCTATGAACTCACCTTGCGCGAAATGATAACCAATGATGATGACAATAGAGATGATAGCGATGAGATTAAAACGACAAAGTAGGATAAGGTGGGAAGTCGCGAGCTTCTAGCGACGACAAAAGAGAATGTGGTGATGTTAAAACAAGAGATTGATCCAAGACTCCAACTAGTTATTAACCCAACACATATAACTCTTGCTAGCTTTTACCAAATCTTGACGTAAATCATCCATGAATCTTCACACCTTAACTATCTTTTATATTCCCGTACTAGTGAAAATAATGACAAATCATATCTTATATACTCCATAGTTAACTAGCCTAATACACGAGTCATTTATAAGAGCCAGTTATAAGATGAGCACGTGGCTATATCATATCTAGTCTATGGAATATTTAGTACATACACGTAAATGCCATGTATCTTCTATTGATAAGAATACTATGGAGATATGTTTAAGGCATGCAGGCCTTGGACACATATACAATATGTTGTACCACAAGGATAATATCCTTGTGGTTTGGCTATACATATCTTCTTCTTTTTTAATATAATGTTAAGTGTATATATACAATGTTAATGGTAAAAAGGTGATGCATATTTGAGCTAAAAAACGCAAAAAGTGTAAAGTTTACGTAAACACGAAAAATAAAAGTATGACAGAAAAATATATGCAATATGATCAAAGTATATAAAATACGTAGACTAAACGTAGTCTAGAGTCGAGTTCACTTTTAATGTACGTTTTACTACGAACACGGGATAACCT
>BQNB010135496.1:0-18147 GCA_026074375.1 Tanacetum coccineum | reverse complement strand
GAAAATATACCCGTACTCTCCAGATTCCAATTCCATCTGTCAGCCGAAGGTACGATAGTGACAGAACGAACCAATTCTACCATGCTGTCGAATTGATTTTGCTCGATACCCCCTCTAGGGATTCGACCGAAGGAGCAGACCAAACTCGTGTCGCCTATCTCCTTGGGAAAAGGTGCTTCTAAAGTTGGTATAAAAGTACAAGAACTTTCCTTAAAGGACTATACCTGGTACTTTAGAGCACGTCTGCATTAAATGGTATCTCAACCACCCATTAGATGCATGACACGCGTACTAGGTTAACTTGTAAACCCTAATCCCTTTGCCTATAAAAGGAAAGGGATTCTCAGAGTAAATGTTATCTCTTCCAATTAATGTGAAACACATTGAAGAGTTCATTTATCTCTCAAACAAACTGAATAGAAATTGTTGAAGCAAAAGTTTTAGTTCTAGTCGAATAGTTTGTTTTCTTATTTCTCATAACCTTTTTTAGAGAACAAGTTTGAAGGATATAACACCTCAATTGTCATTCAACCACCTTGTTATTTCGTAAGCAAGGTGTGTCATAGATTCTTTATTTGATTCTAATAAGAACCTATACGTTGAAAAGTACTTTTGTGTGTTTTAAACTTGTTCTTTATATTCTTCATATATATATCTGTTTAAAACTCACTTCATTGCCATGGAATGTGATTAGTTTAACTTGATAAACCTTATATCAGATTCTAATGGACCAACAAGTGGTATCAGAGCCTTTTGGTTTATAAAATCCCTTTAAAAGGATATATAAAAAGGCTCAAAGATTTTTAAAATCAAGATCTATCTTAAATGGCAGCAGTAGAAGTACCACAGACTCTTGAATATAGGGGCGACCAGTTAAATGTCTCTCATGTACTAAAGGTGGAAAATTTCACCAACTGAAAAAAAAGGTTCATGTGCCAAATCCTTGGTATTAAACCTCAATTTGAAAATATCATCAAAAATAGTCCTTTTATCCCCATGACAGCTGATCAAAGGAAGCCAGAAGGAGGAAGCCAGAAGGACAACTTGGCCTGGAGTGAGAGAAGGCTGCTAACTTAGATCATGCGGATTAAAAGTATCATCGTGTATGCGATACCCCCCACTTCTAGATGACACTAAATGAATTTTGTAATAAAATGCATTAATCACATATATCTAACATGGGATGACCTGATAATGTATCACGAGGGCCCCTTTGATGTGAAAGAAAGTAGGGTCATGGACCTAAAGTTGTGTTACAACACCTTTAAATTTAAAGAAGGTAAAACACTAACACAAACTTTCACCAGTTACAAAGATTTGATGAAATGAGTTTGTAAATGATGCATCAAACTTTCAAAGTTAACTATAAATACTGGTTATTATAATTGGGTTACCAAAGATGTGGTAAGTTTCTGTCAAAGTCCTCAGAAACTCAAATCATGTGAAAGATTTTGAGCTTGCTTCTCTATTTGGTAAACTCAAATATGAAGAAAACCTAATAGAAAAGATTTATGAGACTGAAAAGAACAAATCTCTTATCTCTGCAACACCTTTGTCAACTGCCTTCATCTCTACCTCTATTGTCCAGGACTTTCAAGATTATCCTGATTATGAAGAGGATACAAGAAGCAGTCATGAGTACCTAAATGACCTAGAAGAAGAATATCAAGCAAGAGCTCTTTTAGCCAAGTCTAAAAGGTTCTTCAAAAAGGCACTCAAAGGTTCAGCAGTGCAAAAGCAACTGACTAAACTGAATGCTACAAATGTGGCAAGAAAGGTTATTTTGCAAAAGGCTGCTGGTCAAAAGCTTCAGTTTCCTCATATCAGTCACCCTTTCAACCAAAACCTCTTAGTTCCTCTCAGCACAAACCAGAACTGAGGCCTTCCAATGACTTTGAAGCTAAATACAACAAAGTCAAGGCTAAACTGGCTCTCCTAAGTTTAAGTGCTTCAGCTTCCAAAGCCGCTAAACTTATTTGAACAAAGGGTCTTATCGCTGATGCCTTTGATGAGGTAAAGAAGAAGTGTCATCAGATGACAATGAGATGGTGGAGGTTAAATTACTCATGGCACTAGCTGGAGAAAATGATGCTATCAGCAAAGAAGGTGCCAGAAATGGTGAATTGATGAAGATCTCCATGAGAAAGGTACACACTCTTCTTGAAATGGAAGATAATGATGATAGAAAAACCTATCTAGATTATTGTGTATTGATCTAAATTATGTTGAAGAACAAAGATATAACCTTTTGTCAAAACATAGAGATCTTGTTCATGAACTGAATGCATACAAAGAACAACTTTTAGTATTAAAACAAGCAAAACTTAATTTTCTTACCATGCAACATGTAAACACTGAGATTCTCAAAGAGAATAAAAACTTAAGAACAAAACTAAAAGAGCTAACAGCAATCACTGAAACATAGCTTAACAGTTCTAACAAAGTAAATCGGTATATCAGTGAACAAATCCCCTTTCAAAAGAAGAGAATTATGGGAGTTGGTCAACTCACTGAAGATCCCTCTGTTTTTATTTTTTTAATTTTTTTTATGTCTTTTATTTGGGCAAAATGACATAGACTTTGTAATTTCTTCAGCTGTTGGACCAAAAGAGTCCTACTGGTGTTGAAAGACCTTGGTTGTCTGAAGCTGAAGGTTTTACTCTGCCAAATCATGATACTGGTAGGATACTCCTAGCTGAGTCACAAAGAAACACAATTGATCCTTCAGTTGCTGTCATTGACTCTTCAGCGACTGATTATGATTAAACGGATGAATCTTTAGTCTGTAGCACCCCTATTCCTCTACTGAAGAAGTTGGATGGTGCTGAACCTGTTTCTGGACCAAAGACTATCAAATCAATTTTGAGGTCAAAATCCACATTCAAAGCTGAAACTTTAAAAGGTATCATAATAAATGAACCATCCTCAGCTCCTGCTAAGAGTAACAAAAGCTCTTCGGCTTCAAAAGTTAACTCAGCTCCTGCTGGTAAACTAAAAAGTGTGAAAATTTACAAGATGATCTCCTTTGGCTATTGTTAAATGAAAGAAATAAACGACCTAAAATTACCAAAATTAGTAAGGAATCAGTCATCTTACTCCAAAAAAAATCAACCACAATAGGTTCCCCAAAATGCACTCTAAAACAAATACAAAACACAATTCAAAAAGAGTTGTGATTTGTGTGGCTTAAACAATCATCTCTCTGAAAATTATTATAAAGTCCTATTTTGTAAAAAGTGTGAGAGAATTGATCACATAACCTATGATCATGCTGAATACATTTCTACCAAGAACATGTCTCAGCATCTCAAAAGTTTGGGTAGATCTACATCAAGATCTAAAAACCCAAGACCATCAAAACACTTCTTCCTTCCATGCATACACTGTGGGTTCAATGATCATTTATTCGATGATTGTGTAAACTATCTCATATGTGATATCTGTGGAAGTTATGATCATGATACACATGGTCATAACAGGATCATTTCTCTAAGAAGAGGAATCAAGCCCAGAAACCCTCAGCATGTCATGAAAAGTTATGAAACATGTGGTAGCACAGTTCATACAACAACTGATCACAATGACATTAAGTGGTTCAGAAGAGGTAAAGAACTTCAAGCTAAAAAGGCTAAAGCTCTAAAATCAACTAAGGCTGAATCAACAAATGCTAATAGATCTAAGACTCCCACTAAAAGGTGGGTTTCTAAGCAAAACTAACCATTTTGAACGTATTTGTGCAGTGTGACATCAGAAAACCCATCTGGTACCTGGAGAAAGTGGATGCTCAAGGCATATGACTAGTGTCAAGAGTTACCTTCACAAATACATGGAATAACTAGGACCTAAGGTGGTGTTTGGAGATGACTCTACATGCACAACTGAAGGTTACGGCTCTATCAAATGTAATGGTATAGTTTTCACAAAATTAGCATTTGTAAATGGTCTTAAGTATAATCTAATTAGCATCAATCAACTTTGTGATGCTAAATATGTTGTTTAGTTTGATGAGAAAAGAGGAACACTCTTAAACTCTAACAAAAAAGTTGTAATGATTGCTCCAAGAGTAAGAGATGTATATGTTCTTGACATGACATCCTCTACTCAAGAATCTTGCTACTTTGCCAAAGCTTCTGTGGAAAACTAGAAGGGGGTTGAATAGTTTTACCGCTTTTTAATTCGATGTATAGTTTGTTTATAAAAAGTTAGATTCGACTTTATGTGAATTCACAATGTGCACAATATGAACAATTTAACTAAACAAATAAGTAATGACAAGATATGAAATAAATATGCAAGACAAGAGATAAGAGATAGAAAGATCAAACCACAACACAAGGATTTATAGTGGTTCGGTAATGAGGCACCTCTTCGCCCTACTCTACTCCCCGAGCACCAAACTCGAAAGTTTTCTTCACTATGTCACAAGCTCCCTATAGGTGGAGAAAACCCATACACTAACTAAGCATATCGACGATTTCTGACACTAATCAAATGTGATTTCAATCCTAGCTGAACCAATCTATACACAATTTAACCACACTACTTCACAACAATTCACAACTTCGCTTCACCGTAAAACTTTTTCTTCACTTTACTTCACAAACTTCTCTACCATTCACAACTTTTCTATACATCACTTCACAACTTCTCTACCCTTCACAACCTTTCTATACTTCACTTCAACTAGACACTACTTTGATCACACCAATCTAACACTACGTATTAAGAGTACCATGATCTTAAGTATATTACAATGATCACACATAATCTACCTATATACACAAAATATAATATACACCTTCACAATTATGCAAATGATTTACAAGATACCATTAACAAATTGCATACAAAGGTTGCAAGGACACACACAAATCTATAATACTTCTTTACTTGATGGTAGAAAGTATTCTTCTCTTGAACTTGAGGATCTAAGCTTGGATCACTTGGAAACAAAGCTTTATAATTAAATGATCAAAGGATTGTGGGAAATGTGTGGACTGATTTTAGACAGAAAAAAATAGTGTAAAAGGTAAGAAAATCAAAGGAAAACAGTCCAGTATTTATAGGCAAGCTGAGGAGCCTTTTTATCTAGCCGGCCCCCTTAGCTCTATGGTCGGCCCCCTATATCACGATTATTTTGCGAACCGCCCTTATATGTTAAGGGGGCCACGCCCCCTGCCTACTAGACGCTCCTTTTTTTTGTTGAGGAATGCTCATAACTTCTTCGAAGTCGAAAAGAGATGACGGTTCACCTAAATTCCTTCGTCGAATAAGACTCTCGGGGTATCAAAGCAGAGAAAATAGATTAGAAGAATTAGAGCGAGTGCTCATGCACTAAAAACAAGATAATAAAATAAAAATATTTTTGTAACCGATAATCGAACAAGTGTACGGTAGCTCTCTAGATAAACGGACAAAGAAGCGGAGGAGCGGGTAAGCGCAAAGCATTTTAAAAACCTTCTCCTTTTGGGTCGAACAAAGTTCATTGGATCGACCCTCCTTAAACCTCTCTTAAAGTTTGTAAATTTAAAGGTGAGCCGTTTTCACAAGTGACACAACGGTTGATTTTTATGTTTTTCAAATTTTTTTTGGTATTTTATAAAAATAAATTGAAAGCAAAATATTTTTGTATTTTTATGGTTTTATAAAAGAAAATAGAAAATAGAAAACGATAACTTCACGAGGAAGGATCTTCAAGGCACTAACTTCAAATACTTCGCGAAAATCGTACACCTCTTCCCCGGCAGCGGCGCCGAAAATTTGATTCGATCCAAATAGTCTATATATAATTAAATATATATCCTAAATATCTCAAACTAATTATAGTATAGTAAATTTCCCGTAAAACATAAAATTGCTTGAGGACAAACAATAGTATATTTCCCGAGTGTCGTATCCCGACGAGAAGTGAATTTGAATTTCACGAAAGTATTTTGTTTGATGCTTGAATATCAAGTATTTTAAATTTTGATTTCTACTTCTAAAAATTAAACACAAAAGCAACTAAAATCAAGCAAACAAATAAGGCAATTAAAGATTTAAAGCAAAAATGTTAACGGGAAGTCTAAAACGAGACATATAAGCAAAAAATACGAAATTTAACCCTACAAACTTAAATTTAATTTCAAAAAATCCTAAATGACTAAAATTAATTTTTAGAAAAAGAATTATATTTTTTTGATTTTTATTTTATTTATTATGAATTAAAAACAGTTTTAATCTAAAAATATTATAAAAAATATTAGCCAATTTGGAAAAATCTGAAAAACTAAGGAAAAATACTTTGAATGGTGAGGAATCTAAGAAAAATAAAAGCTGAAAGGAATGCTAAACAAATAAGCTGAAAATAAGCAAAAAGGGGCTGAAAAGCTTAAAACTAAAAAAGACTATTTTAATTAATTTGTGCAAGATTATACTCGAAAAAGACCCAAGGGCAGATGGTGTTTGTGTGTTGTGTTGAGGCGTTGAGTGTATGAAGGGGAGGTCACAGGTTCGAATCATGTGGCCACCCTTTTTGTAAAAAAAATTATTTTGTAAATTTTATTTTTGAAAAAGCTTAATAATACTAAAATAAACACTTTTAATAAATGACTTTTTAGCAAAACTCAAAGATAAGCTTGGAAAAAGCTTAACAGAACTGACATAATGGCCATTTAAATTTGCATACTTATAAGCTAAACTGGGACACCTTTTTATACTCAAGTAAGCAAATAGAGAACTAATAAGCTAAAAACTAACAACTATAAATACCTAATAAGAAAATGTGAATATGAATCAAATGACAAAATTAGCTGAAAAGCTCTTAAAAGCTAAAAGACTTGTTGGCTTAAACAGGACAGATTTAAAGGAAATAAGGCTAATTTTGAGCTAATCTTAAGATCAATTAAGCACTTGTGAAAAGGTGTAGTCCAAAAACAGATGGAGATTGGCCTCCAAAGAACTCATTGAAACAAATTTTAGGAAAAATGGTTTAAAAATAAGCTAGAAAAGAGAACTTAAAAACTGACAGTTTTGACTAAACTAATTTTTTTGGATTTTTGATGTTTAAGAAATGCAAAATTTAGCCCTAAGATTAAGCTAGAACAAGCTAATAGAAAAACTTAAAAAGTAAAAACAGATGAAATTTGATGTCTAATTAGCTTATATTCTAAAAATTAGACCATAAAACAGACTATAACTAACTTAAATTTGCATTAGAAAATGGACTTTTTACTTTTTGAAAATGAAACTTAAATCAATGACAGTTTTATGACTCAAACCAGATGACAATTGTTCACTTAATTCAACCCTTTCCTACTGCATTAAGAGTCTATAACAAGAATGAAAAAAACACAAAATTACACTAGAAAAAGATCTACCCTAATAAGCTGCTATGACAAGCTTAAACTCACAGATTTAAGCCATACATACATAAGACCTTAAACTTATATTTTAAACTTAAACTTCTTATTTAAACTGACATTAAGACTTATTTAGAGCTTATCAAATTTGGATTAAAGGACAAAAGTGATCCAACAGTACTAACTCAAGTTAGTACTGCTTGATCCAAACACCCCTTAATGAATTTGAATAACATAATTAAGCTTAAATCAGAATTAAATAAGGTGTAAAAATCTAAAACATATTAAGTTCTAATGATATTAAGCCTTAATAAGCAAAGTTAAGCCACAAATAAGCACCTTACAATAAGCTAACATGATAAGATATATTTTTGGATTTTTTAATAGTTTATATGAAAAACATGAATCAAAAGAGATATAAGCTATAACTAAGCACACATAAGAAATAATCAACATTAATAAGCATATTTAAGCAAATAGAAACAGATAATAAGCAGTTATAAGCAGTAATAAGCAAAAACAGAAAAATGAGCTAAATTAAAGTGAAAATGACAAGTACCTTTGTCCCAGCTAAACAGGGACCAATTAAGCTTTAATAAGCTAGATCTACAAGCTCCAGCTTATCATAGATAAGCTGGTGAGGTCTATAGGCCCTTCCTTAATTGGCTTATCATCCATTTTATAAGTTGAGGTATATTTAGGGATGAGATTTGAATTATAATAACAAATCAGATAAGCTTTAAGGGCTTAACTGATGTACTAGCTAGCTTAAGTAGTATTTGAGAGCTTATAAGAGCTTATTAGATTAAAATTGAGATTAATCAAAACAATAGTGCAATAATCAAAAACATGATTTAAACAATAACTAAATGAAAAATGAAAATTTATTAATAAACAAGTGAGTTATAAACTTTTATAAAGGAAATTACATCAAATTAAAGACATTAAGCTAAAAACGGTTACAATAAGCTAAAAATACTAATTAAGCTCAATACTACTCTCGATGATTCTCTTGTGTGATGAGGCCTCTTTATATAGGCATGAGACGAACCTTCTAGCCCTCTGGACGCTCCTTAATCATTTAATCCTGGCCATCCAATCATAACCACCTCTAATCATCAATCTCTTAGCCGTTGGATGCCTTCCACGTCCAATTGACCAATGGTATTGCTAGGGATTGCCAGTGTGGATAAGTAGGGTGTCATAAGTGTTAGAAATATGCTTCTAGAAGGACGGGAGTACGTGTACTTTGCTTGGATTTACCCTGTGTGTTGTTTGCTCAGTAAAAGTGAAAAAAGAGGGAAAAAGAAAGGGAAACAGTAAAGTTGACTGTTTGATCAGAGAGTAGGGTGTTGACTTGGGCTTATATATCTTGTTTTGGTTTTATGGATTTGGGCCGGATGTTAATAGGAAAGGGTATTGGGCTTTAAGGGTTGTTCATGTAAGGTTTAAGCATAATTGGACTGACCCGGCCCATTTTGTGGGCCCAGACTAGTACGTAGAAAATGGTTACGCCTTCGGCTTTTGGTTTTTTTTCTTGCTCATTCCATTCCAGTGCTCGGCTTTGTCCAGTTTTGTCTTTATTTTGTCCTTTTTTTGATATCCGTTACCTGCACATACAAAAACACAAAAACAAGTATATACATTGTATTTTTCACACATTTTTGGTTATTTGGGCTCGTTTTTATAATAGAAAAGGTATGTGATTTAACACATACCATCTACGAACTCACTTTCTTCGTCTCTCGTGAGTTTGATTTCCGTAGACATTGGGGTTTTTATTGGCTTAGAGTCTTCTAGTCCAAATTTCTTAAGCATTTCCTTAATATATTTTGATTGATTAAAATATATTCCATCATCTAATTGTTTTATTTGTAATCCTAAGAAAAAATTTAGTTCCCCCATCATACTCATTTCAAACTCATCATGCATGATCTTGGCAAAGTCATCACACATTTCTTGACAAGTTGATCCGAATATAATGTCATCAACATATATTTGGACAATAATAAGGTTGGAGTCTTTCTTTTTAGTAAAGAGTGTGTTATCTACCATTCCCATGGAGTAATCATGTTTAATAAGAAAGGCTTTTAATCGATCGTACCAAGCTTTTGGGTTTTGTTTTATACCATAAAGATCTTTCTTAAGTCTATAGACATAATTAGGTTTTGCGAAGTCAATGAATCCCGGAGGTTGTGCCACGTAAACCTCCTCATTGATAAAACCGTTAAGGAATGCACTCTTCACATCCATTTGGTATAACTTAAAGTCTAGTGCGCAAGCATAAGCTAAAAGTATTCTTATGGACTCTAGTCTAGCTACGGGTGCATATGTTTCGTCATAATCAATTCCTTCTTGTTGATTATAACCTTGGGCGACTAACCTAGCTTTGTTTCTAGTTACGACGCCATTTTCATCGAGTTTATTTCTATATACCCATTTTGTTCCTATAATGGTCATATCCATGGGATTTGGGACTAGTTCCCAAACATCATTTGTTTTAAATTGGTTTAGTTCCTCTTGCATGGCCATTACCTTCTTTCGAACGAAAAAATTAATGAATACGTTTTGAATGGAAAGAGTAGATATTATGGAGGATGAGAGAATTGGAATGGCGTTAAGAATTCAACAAAGGCGATTTTGATAATGTAGTTGAGGCGAGCGTCGAGGTGGAAGGGAGTTTGTTTCATCCATAGTGGTTTAAGACTTTTCCGATGCAAAACTAATCCTACTTCTATGTTAATTATTATCCACTAATTCATTTTTATTCGTCTACGTGAGTTCGTGGCCATATAAGATTTCCATTTTAATAGTAGTCATGCATAATCATGTGAAGAATGGTTCCTAATGAACAAAGTTCTATTTAAAAATAAGAAAGGCCAACAAAAGGCCAATTTCTAGTGACTACCATATTTCCTAACTATCACTAAAACTAAGTAATATCATATATCAATCCTATAAATTAACTGTAGTTAAGAGTGAGACGTACCTAGCCTCAAGAGAAATTACTTTAAAAATCTTCAAGGTAGCAAGCTTTAAGGATAGGATTTATGAAATCCTATATGAGTTCTTCAATTTTGTATTGACTAAAGCCAGAATGATGCTTAGAATGATTAACCTCAAAATATAGCTTTAGCCATATGGTTCCCATCGTTTCATGGTCCGAAGTTATTGTTTTCCTAACATGTTTTCATTTGATTCGACACAGCATGGATGAAACATCTCACTTGAGTAAAGCTTGGTTGGTGTGGATGATTCCACATTGTGTGTTAGTGTTAGAGTAACATTGATCTAACTTGTCTCTCTTAGTTGAGGTGTTTTAGAATGAGGATGAGAGTTTTCCTTTTCTTGCTCAGGAGGAGGTGTTTAAGACCTCATTGTGGGTTTAGTAAATCTGACTCCGGGTTTTAAGGAATGTTATTAAAAACGTTTACCTCATCAACACTTGCAATAGAAATTTTAGTATTTTTATAAGTATAATTTTGGTTTTGATTTGGTTTGAATTTCTATCATTTTCTTTTTGACTCGACTTCTTGAAGCTCTTCAAAATTTACTTGTTTGGTTTTCACTAGTAGACTTTTGGTAAAATATAAATCCTAAACCGGATTTAATCCTCCGAGAAAGGTATATTGGAGACTTAATATTTCTTATGTGAGTACTACTATCATTAAATTGATTTAGCCTAGATATCTCTTTCTAAGCCTTCCACATTATCAAACTTAAGGTCTTGACATAATTTGCATTCTTCATTTACTTCCTTACCTTTTTCTAACCTAGATAATTTATCTTTTAATTCTAGTGCTTCATTCTCTAATTCTATTTTAGCTTGTTTTAGAGTTTTATTTTTAGCCATGACTTTTAGTCCTATTTTGCATAGTCTACTATATTCACTATCTAAGTCATTTTCGTCTAATGATGATTGGTCATCACTAAAGTATTCGGTTTCGAAAAGTACCTCATTGGAAGCTTTAGCCATAAGACACTTTTCGTCCTTTGTCTTCTCCTCTTCATCTTCGTCGCTATCACTCCAAGATCCTCCAACAAACGCCTTTTGATTTTGATATTTTGATAGTTTCGGACATTCTCTGATGAGATGATTTGGATTAAATGTTTTTTTATTGTTGTTCTTTGGCGGCTTTGAACATTCTCCAATGAAGTGATTTAGATCACTACATCTAAAACATTTTCTTTCACTTTTACCATAACTATCATTTCTACTTCTTTGGAATGTTTTTCTATCGCCTCGTGGTGTCTTACAAATCTTCCTCGTCTCTTGAAGAATTTCATGAATTCCTTTACGGCCATAACATAAGCTTCGTCTTCACTATCGGAGCTTGAGCTATCTTCATCACTTACTTTCTTTTTCACCTTTGATACAAGAGATCTACTTTGTTCTTTCTTGCCTTTGACCATTTCGAAATCTTTCTTTATTACTTCTTCAATTATCGTGACTTTTGCGCGCCATTTTGGATGTAATGCCCTAAGAAATTTCCTAACATAATTCTTGCTAGAAAAACCTTCATCAAGTGTTTTTAGACTTGTAATAATAATGTTAAATTTAGCAAATGCATTATCTATTGACTCCTCTTCCGGAATCATAAATTGTTCATATTGTTGAACAAGAAAATCTATTTTGTTAGCTTTGACTTGATTATTACCTTGATGAGTGATTAATAAAGTATCCCAACTTTCTTTTGCGGTTTGACACATAAAAATTCTTTTGTACTCTTTACGTGGCAAAGCATTATAAATTACCATTTTAGCTTCATTATTTTTTGAAAGTTTCTTTTTAAGATCATCGTTTTGTTTATGAAAAGGTACAACTTCATCCTTTTTAGTTTCAGGATTATTTTGAATAGGAGGAAAATCACCATCGGTAATAACATGCTAAAGATCTAGATCTTTTGACTTCACATAAGTTTTGAATCTATTTTTCCAATAAATAAATCCATCAGTTTCAAATAGTGGTGGTCTTTGCATAGATTGCCCTTCTAAATATTTTCCCGATTCTATAGATAGATTCAAGTTTTAAAATACAATTTATTTTAAAAATCTATTTGACGTGGCTCTTGATACCAATTGTGGAAAACTAGAAGGGGGGTTGAATAGTTTACCACTTTTTAATTTAAAGTTTTAAAGTGTTTATAAAAATTCTAGATTCGACTTTGTGTGAATTCAACACTTGAACAATATGAACAATATACTTATCTAAACAATTAATAGGATAATATGAGAAATTAATGTAAGACAAGAGATAAGAGTAAAACCAATCAAACCACAACGCGAGGATTTATATTGATTCGGTAACGAAGCACCTTTTTGCCCTACTCCACTCCTCGAGCACCTAACTCGAGAGTTTTCTTCACTATGTCAACAAGCTCTCTTATGGTGGAGAAAACCTTACACACCTTTCGCTTATCTTTATTTCCGGCACTAAGCTAGATGTCGAGTTCTAATCTTAGCTAAAACCAATCTACCACAAGTTCACTACACAACTTTGCTTCACGACTTGATCACGACTACATAACTTCTTCACACCTTAGTTTTCTTCACACCACTACTTCACCAAGCCACTACTATAATCACCCCTAACTAACACTACTAAGAAAGATCACCAAGATCCAACTATACTTACAACAATCACCAAGATCTAACTACTACACAACTTTACAAGATTTACAAATGATTTACATGTTATGATATGGATGCAATAAAATTGCAACAACACACAAAGTTGTAATACTTCTTCACTTGATGATGGAAGTATTCTTCTCTTGCACTTGAGGAATTGAGCTTGGATCACTTGAAAACAAAGCTTTATGATTAGATGATCAAAGGATTTTAATGAGATGTGTGAGCTATTTTAGAACAGAAAGAATGAATGGAAAAGGTGAGAAAATAGTAGGGAAAAGTTCAGTATTTATAGGACAAACTGAAGGAGTGTCTACCTATGGGCGCTCCCCTTAAATAGGTGGGTGGTCCCCTTAATTTTAAGGGGGCCGCCCGTGTATTTAAGGGGGCCGCCCTAGACTGGCGCTCACCAGTTTGTCCTTTTGTGTAGGGAGAATGTTTTGAAATTTTCTAGCCGTTTTAAGTTCGAAAATTTGAATTTCAAAATGTTTATTTTGTAAATAATATTTCTTTTAATTGTAGAAAATGTTTATAAAAATGTTTACAACATTTTATAAAAGTGTGAGGTTGTATAAAAATTTTCTTTGATCATAAAATGTATTAAGCATTTATTTATTCATACCTTTATGTGATATAATTTTCGAAATGAAAATTTACTACTAATTACTTGTTTACGTTTAATTTTACATTAAACGTTTTTATATTTTGTGATTATCAAAATGTAAAGATGTGAAAAATATTAATAATGTTTTTAGGCATTATTTCTATCAACAAAAAAAATCTATCAATTCCTTTACATACTCACAATGGTCAAGTAAAGGAATCACAGATGGTTCTATAAAGTTCCTAATCATCAAGAACAACCAAGCATCATTCTGCAACCATTGATCCTTAGTCTCATACATAGGAGGTTTATCTTTAAGATGAGAAGCTTTTTCAATACTACGTAGATAGATACGAACAGTTTTGCTCCATGCAAAGAAGTTGGAGCCATCAAGTTTGCTATCTGTAATTCCAGTCACTACTGGAAGTCCATCAACAGAATCACTACCGTAGTCCCCATCATTCTTCTTGTCAAAATTAGCCATAATTTCAAATTCAATAGTCAAACTAAATCTTAGTTACCAAAATGCAACCTGAAAACCCCAAACAATACCTCTAAGAACAAATACCAAAATAAACAGTTGCAACCTCAAAATTTATACGAAATCAAAAATCAAAACATGACAACCAAGACTAGATCCCTCAAGGAATTGGTCGGAATCACAAAGTAAACAGATTCCGGCAACGGCGACCGGTGGCGCGAATTGATGGTTTTGCAATTCAGTGTCTTGTAAGCTCGATTATAAGGGAGGTGAGATGTAATTCACACTTATTCTGGAGGCCCATAATATATATCAGTAGTACTCACAGGGATACTGTTTTTCAAAACTAAAAACGAAGCCCTAATTGGTACAAAATCCTTGCTGTGACACCATGTAAACAAAAATAATGAACTGATAATTTAACTAATGATTTATTGAATTGATATAGAAAAGACAAACTACATGAGAGCTTTGCTTAGCTTGAAGGCTAAGCTAAGTTAACTAATAGACTTAATCCGTTTTTTTGTTTTGGTTCCTTTTATATATGTTGCCTTTCTAAAAAAAAACTCTAACACATCTCGATTCACCAAAGTCCATCGCTTAATAACTTCTGTTCACATAATTGTACAAAAAATGAATTCTTTTCTTATATCGACATCACAACCTAACATAATTGGAAATAACAATACATGGTAATTTAACGCCTGCTTGTTTTTCTTATTTAGCTATAAAAGTAACATGATAAAACATCCAAAATTAATGCACCACCAAAAAAGATTGTAAAAATTCCATAAAAGCCATTCAACCTATCATAAAATTGGTTATTTTCCACCCTTAAAAGTTAACACGTACAATAATGTGTGATATTTGACAAGTTACATCAAAGTAAACAGATGTGACTAAACTTGTCAAATTTTTTTTTTGGATAATTTCATATTTACCCAACTTAAATATCAAAATTTCATATTTACCCAAAACACAAGTTTTTAGTGCATAAGTACAATGCGTTTAAAGCATGTGTTGAAGAAATATGAAATTATGGTGTTTAAGTTGAGGAAATATGGAATTGCCCCAAAAAAATTCCTATTATCTGTAACTAGTTTCAAGGCCCGCCCGTTGGGCAGAGAACTTTAAGGTAGGGGTGAGCATCGGGTCGAAAACGACCCGAACCGAGAAAAACGACCCGAAACCGAGTTAAGGATTTTTGAAAACCGAGAACCGAACCGAATGAACCCTATATAAACCGAAACCGAACCGAATAAGCTCGGTTTGTCGGGTCAGGTCGGTTTTCGGTTCAGTTTGCTCACCCCTACTTTAAGGCATTATTGGAAGAAACATTTATATTTTGATACTTGTTTGTTATTGTTTTTTGTTGTTCCAACTATTGCCTATCATTTAGATAAGTTATGATTGATGTAATGTAGACAAATAAATGTAATTAGCAAGAGAGTTTATAAGATAATATTGTGAAACATTGATGTAGTAATTTACCTCTCCAACTTTATGTAAATAATTATCCGATTATCTGATTCTGAATCTTGTGTTGAGATACTCACTTTCAAAACACACATCTAAACACAGGTTTAATTTAATTTTCTCCATCAATATTATACAAAGTTCGTCGCTTACAACAAATAGTTATTTCGAAAGTGACACATAGTAAACGACCAAGAATGGAAGACTAACCAATTTTTATGTGGTTTCAATCATCCCACGCCCAGCCTAACTTTGAAGATTTGCAGCTAATGGAGTGGAATCTAATCTGCTGGGAAAAGTCCTATGAATCGCTCGAATCGTGTCGGGATAGTTTTGCAGCAACCACCCACAAGTGATGCACCCGCATATCACCATAGCTTGGAAACATGTTGAATACAGATGAAATTCACCTTAGAGTAAAATCGCTAAAGTGACCAAATGACCTTGCAACCAAGTAGAGAAGAAAACTTGTATAAATGAGTAAAGCATTTTCTTAATAAAATCTACACAACACACTATCCTAAAAAAGATAATACAAACCTAAATGAAACCATTTAGCTCTTCTGATAAAAGAGCATATTTATACCAAAGCATTTATAGAAACTTTAATAGACTAATAGATTATGGGAATCATGAAGAAAGAGCTGATACAATACTCTAACCAAAAGTTTACTAACTCACTACTTAAAGACATGCATATGCAAAAAAATGAACTCACGCCCTTGTTATGACCTAATAAAATCTAGAATCACAATAACAATACTTAGACTCGTGTATAGATTGTGTCAAAATGGTCAAGAATCACAATAGTAAGTAAATTTAAACATGTGTTCGAATGCGCATTTTATATCAGTTAGCACTTGAAAAAATCAAGAACAAATAATAAAAACTATGGTTACATAGATAACTTCACATGTATCTCAACAAATGGCGCTCTTGCAACAACTTATTACCTACTTCTTTATACATTACATGCTTATTAAGACATAATGCTGCTCACTTAAATTAATAGCTTGAAAGCTCAAGTCGGCGATATTAGCGGGCATAACTTATGAAATGCTATAAGAGAGGGGTTAAGGATTCAAGGGGAACTGATTCCTCAACTTAAAGTATTTATAAATGAAGAAACGGATATTCACTAATCTATGAATGTTCCTTACTTTAGAAAAAAAGTATCCAATCAAGTGTGCCAAGAACACACAATGTATCTTGTGCATCTGGTCAGTTTCACTGTTTATAAATAAATAAAAATTATCTTTTAGTCATAATAAATAAAACATCGAAGGATAAAAAGCTTATGTATGCATACTGAAAAGGTAGTTTTATACTTCACTAAAAAAAAGGACATTTAGTGACACAACTTTTAATGACACACAAAAAAAAGTGTAAGTAAAAGTACATATTTACTTACATTTTTCTAAAAAGTGTAAGCAATATTTTAGTTTTGCTCACACTTTTTAAAAAATATGAGCAAAAGTCTAATTTTTACCCACACTTTACATAAAATGTAAGTAATAGTCTTATTTTTACTCACACTTTTTAAAAAGTATAAATAACAGTCTTACTTTTACCCACACTTTTTACAAAGTGTAAGTAATAGTCTTACTTTTACCCATACTTTTTACAAAGTGTGAGAAAAAATATAGTTTTTCTCGAAAAAAAGTGTTAGGGAAAAGTCTAACTTGTAAATAGAGATGAGCATAATAGACCGCGAATCGGACCGAATTGAAACGAATATATTTCGTTTCGGTCCTCAGTTCGTCCTTTCTCTAATATTTGGTCTTTGGTCTGGTCCGATTCAGTCTTGAGCAAAACCGATCATGATGCTTTGTTGGACTTGACCGGACTTGAATCGACCCAGACATGGTTCGAACATTTCAGTCCGGTACTCGGTCCCGTGTTTTGTACCTAATATTTTAAAGAGTGCGAGTGAAAATATCTTTTTTTACTATTTTTTTAGAAAGTGTGAACATAAGTAGTTTTTATCAAAAAAGAAAAAAAAGTGCTACGAAAAGTCTAACTTGAATCGACCTTTTTTTTTTTAACATATTGAACCGACCCTATTTGAACTCGGGTTCAGGTCAATTCGTGTCGGGTCAACACGGGTTCGGGTCAACTCGGGTCGGGTTAACCCGAATTTGAGTAAAATGGCAAAAAAAATATTTTTTTTTACTTTTTTAAATAGAAAATCTATAAATTTATATTAAAAAAATGTACCGGGTCAATCGGGTTGACCCGAACCTGAGTTAGCAAAAACATTTCAACCCGATACCAGACCCTATTAGAACTCGGGTTGACCCGAATTGATCCGAATAAGATTTTTAGCCAGAGTGACCGACCCAAATAAGCTTATTCGGGTTTGGGTCGAGTACACCCAAAAAAGTTGTATTTATACTCTTCAAACTTTTTAACATAATATTTAACTACTAAATAAATTAACTTTTTAACACGATAATATCAAGGTATTAACTTTTTAGATTAACACGTGTCAGATTCACCTTTCTTTTTTTTGCCTTTAATCTAAACTTAGCTTTTCCCAAATCAGTTCTATCAAAATCACATTAACCCTAATTTTCCATTACTCCCAAATTGTTGCGATTGAAGTATCTTAATCC
>BQNB010135494.1:0-18148 GCA_026074375.1 Tanacetum coccineum | reverse complement strand
CAATTCCTTATTTAATTAATTAGTCATATTTACTTAAACATCAAATATAAGTAAAACCAAACACACCCTTATTTAGGGGCTGCTATCCCAAACGCACCCTTATTAGGGCTGTTAAAACCAAACACACCCTTAAAGGCTGCTATTAACCCAAACGCACCCTTAAAGGGGCTGCTGTTAACCCAAACACACCCTTAGGCCAATAAAATGCAGAAACAAACACCCCTTTTACGGGTGTATTTTTGAGCCAAGTATCAAAAAGAAGGTAGGACAAGTTTAAAAGAAAAGAACATAATAACCACAAGCCCCGCACCGTGAGGGTGCGGCTGTGGTGGCGACTAACCGAACCGAACACCACTTTAAAAAGGAACTAGCATAATTAAATAACACAACTCTAAATTAATTATTAAATTTTTTTATACAAAGAACGTAACCATCCAAACTCGGAAAAATGAGGCATGAAGTGGTGTGGAGGTGCGGCGGTGATGATGGAGATGGTGACAACGGCTTTTGGTGATGGCAGCAATGATGTTGGTGGCGTAGGGTGGCGGCTGATGATGATGTTGGGGGATGACGATGGTGAGGTGGTGCGTGGCGTGGTGGAGATGGTGTGGTGACCGACAGCGTGGCAGCAGGGATGGTGTCGGCGGCTACTGTGGCCGTGGTGAAGATGAGATTTTTAGACCAAACCAAAAACAACCTTCCTTTGAAATATCATTTTTAATGTAATTGTTGATGTTGGTGGAGGGTCTACATGGTAGTAAGAAAAGGAGATGGAAAATATATTGTTTTGGTTCCAAGATATGCATTTCATGACTCCAGGTGTCCTATTATTACTATATGCATAAAAAGAATTAATCAACTCATTGAACAAGTGTCCTCTAGCTGGGTTAGGCGTGTGATAAAGAATAAAAGGGAAGGTTTATTATTATTATTATTATTTCATAAAAAAAACTTTGAATAGGTGGGAAATTTTAGAGTCAGCGGGTATAGACGTAAAATATAACAAGAGTTTAGACGGAACTACGAAAAATAAACTTATATTATAAAAATAAAATAATAACATGTGAGATACTTTTATGAAATAATAAAAATATATAGAGCACGTAGATTATTATTTAGTCTAAAGCTGGGTTCATTTTTTAATAACATTTTTATTATGAAGCGAGATTATACTTATTCGTATGACGATAAAAGGTCAAACGGTCAAAAGTCAAGTCAAACTCGAAAAGTAAAAGGGTAACATAGTTATTTAAGGTTTCGAAAATTGACGGTTGTCACATTCTCCCCTCCTTTAGGAAGCGACGTCCCGACGCTTAATCACTTTATTCGTCCCAAATCCACTTGAAATTGGTGAAAGATGTCATTCTCGAATGAATTCACATGTTCTCATATCATGGCCACAGGACTTCGGGCGCATTTGGAAGAATTTTAAAGCGACAATTAATTCAAAAATCATCGGTGATCACACCGGTCAAATCAAAACACATATTGAGCAACGGGCCTCGTTAAAAGGGATCACGCCATTATAAAAAAAATCGTCTGGAGTAAACATAACTCCATCGAAGGCGTTACAGCATTATTCAAAACAAGACGCTTATCATTAAGCGTACCAAGTCACATAATTGCATGCTCGCTAACCGTCAAGCCATGCAAATTGAAAGATAGCGCATTAATGCAAAAAATCACTAAGAGTATACATAAATCTATCGAAAGCACTACGACATTAATCGAAACAAGGTACTTATCATTAAGCACATATAATCACATAACGACATGCTTGCTAAATAGCCAAGCCATGCCAAATCAATCAGTTCAATCACGTTAACTCATGCTTGCTAAATAGCCAAGCCATGATTAACAACAATCTTCGACTTAATTCCGGCTAAATCTAGCCCAAGAAAAGTTTTAAAATTATAGGATGTTCACGGGCCTAATAGCCATGGATGCATATCCAAAAATATTTTTATCATTGTAGGGTGCTCACACGCGGATCCATACCCAAAAGAGATTATTAACATCAAGGGGTGCTCATGAGTCCGTCCATGGTTCCATCCCCTATCAAATGGTCAAGTTTGCTTATATTATCAAACCCTGAGCATTCTTCACGGTGCTCCAGGCACGATCGTCACCGTCCCGGGTTCCATCCGTGGATTTATCGAGCTCGCACACCAATCGCGACCGCTCCTACCCGACTCCGTCTCGTGTCCTTTCACGAGCGTCGAGGACCCTTGTCCGTGTCTTTCAACGGGGGGCTAAAAATCCTGGTACGCGTTACCCACGATCGGACGTCATTTCACAATGCCGCCTCGAGCTCGCACAATCGTACGACCACTCGACTAAATCACATATCACATAAACACATAACAAGCTGAAATTTTGCACATAAATTTTCAACTATGGCTATCCGTCGTTGATCATCGATGATCAAAGGGGATCGAGTCAAGCACAAGGACTCCTCAACTGAATAAACGGAGACGGCAAACGGGATTGTCTTTTATCTACCGCCACGAAGTCGGCAAACTCCAACTGTCCATCGCGTACCGTTTTATTCCCTACGGAAAATGATGACGGACGACATCATTATCGTTCGGTAGGATCCGACCATTGTGCTTGGCTCTTGTGCCGAAGGCTCTCCTTTTGAGCCATCCTTGTGCGACTCTACGTTGGTATCCGAGTCACCACTCTACGTTGGTATTCGAGTTCACAAGGCAGAACAGGAACAAACCAAACACCTCGAATTCACAACTCGAGCTTGTGTAGGATTCATTCGTAATATTAGATGACTGAACACATACGTTTCGGGGGTAGAAGTTTTCAACATGATTACAGGTATTCAACAGGAATGATTCACAGTTTGATGTAAAAGAACTTTCCTCTACAGACGTCGATTGACATATCGAAAGAGTGAGGGAAAAATAAGGTAAGGTACATTTGATGCAGGAGAAGTCTTTTTCATTGGTCTCGTAGTTACTCGAATTCGACTTTCATCCACTTTGGCAGTCTTGTGATCTTGTTAAAATTTCTTCTCAGTGTCGGTATCAGGTTTCTTTGTATTTCATCACCAATATTGTAACTTAGATGGGGTTTCACACATTACACGTGACACACAAAATATTTTTCGGAATTACTCGGTCATGGTGACTTTCTAAGGCAGTACCATCCGAAAGAAAAGATTTCAAGGAACGCAAGAAAATTCAGACTTGTTTTTACGAAATCGAATCGAATAGGATTACTTGCATAAGGATCCATCATTTAGAAAAGTGTTCTCACCCAAACATTTATCCAAAACTACTAGTTTAAAGGCGACGATTAATCCGACACATCGTGGCTCTTCCTGAATTATGCATAGTTAGCTAGGCTATGCATAATTGAGGACCAAGCGACGACACGATCTGCTCGTTCAAAAAATAAAACTTTCGATTATTACACACCATATATGATTGATAAAATTTTTGACCTATCCTTGAAAATAGAGTATATTGTTTGACATAGAAATGGAAAATATTTCTACCTTCCGTATTAGAAACACATCAACTAATGTTCATATTATTTTTGGAACACTTTTTGCTTTGTCTTCTTATTGAAAACGACGCAATTTGGTATTTAGTTTGATAAAACATTTTATAAATTATTGTATATTTTTGGTATAAATTGTTCATAAAAAGATATTAAGGTGGTTGAGATTTAAGGATCGTAGCAAGTACAAGAAGTAGTGAATTAAGGATTAATGTAATCGAATGAGGAAAACGGACGATATATTCGATAACTGGAATTGTCCACGCTAGGAGTCAGATTGCTTCTCTCTAAAACAATGAGGCGTTTATTCAACGTGCTCGACCACGACCTGCAGCAGTGTCGCGTAATCAGAGAAATAATAAAAGTTTAAATATCCAAACGATACGAACCTTCGTATCTATTTATCCTGATAATATAATATAAAAATCAGCGACGAAAAATTGCACTTGCGCGTTCTAATTAATATCACTTACTTATTGTAAAAAGCGACTATTTTCAAAGCAAGTACTATTTATAATCAGGCCCGGTTTAGCAGGATTAACCGTAATCGATATAATTATTAGATTTAAAATCTCGACACTCGTGTCATATTTTATTAACATCCATTTCTTATATACCATAAACGTATTTAGTAAGAATAATGAGAGTTTATTATTTTTATAATTATCCAGCAAGATTCAAATTAGCACAATTGACTTTTAAAATTAACGTTTGACTTTTTAATAAGTCTGTTATGTATGTTTTCTTTAAAACTGACTCCGTTATAGTTCATTTTCCGTACTCTGACTCTAAGAGATTTCATGTAAAACATTGATTCGAACAACTTTTTAGATTTTAGTCGAGATTTGAAACTCCGACAGGAAAATGACCAAAATGCTCATGGCAAAATTCCTGCTGAAACTCATTTTATTTTTAAGAAAATGTAAAAATATTGACTTTTATCATTTATGACCCATTATCAATGATTTTAAAAATAAACCAGCCTATCGGCAAAGTAAAATGACATTCCGAACAACTTTCTGTTTTGCGAAGGCTAATACTGTTTTCAAAGTGCTAACGAATCGCTCTAAAAAATTATGTCAGCTTTTAATTAATTGTTTTCAAGTGTTGTAATTTTCCACTATAAAGTGTATATTCTATTTTGTTTCAGTTTTCTTCGTTACAAGGTGTTAGGAGCATTATTTTATATCAAAACGTTGCAAAAATAAACTTGGTCTTATTTTAAATAAATATAGCTTTTACAAAATATCGCGGCCTTGGAAATACAGGATAAATTTTCTGTTCAAAGCCGCGTGTTACAACATCGCGCCAAAGTTTATTTTTGATTCAAAAATCAAGTCATATCAAGTTAAACTTACTATACACGAAATGAAATCCGTTTAAATTTTCCCATAACACTTTTAATCTAACCTAACCTACGCAAGTTCCACGATTCATCACAACTTTATCAATAACGGAATTTAAATCGCGAAAAACATAGAAAATACTCTAATAGGATTACTCACCATGAATAACAATCAGAACGTAAGAAGAATATTTCGCCTTGTTCCTTTGTTCCTTAGTTATATTTGATTCTTTAATCACAGGGCTCGAAACACAACAAAATCTAACAAAGTCCTCAAATCTATATAATGAATAGCAATGTAAATGTACATATGCACATATACGAAATTATTAAATCGTACATAATGGTGACGCCCATTATATAATATCAATATAACAACTCGAATGTACGCGCGTAGCGATGAATCGAATGACATATATAAAGGTAATAATTTTATAAATGAAAATTATTTTGTAGAAATTATGATTTATTATTAAAATAAGTCTTGAAAAATTTTTAGTTGTGTGGAATTTTTTTTTTTTTTTTTTTTTGACGATAGTAGGTCAAACGGTCAAAAGTCAAGTCAAACCGAAAGTAAATGAGGAGATATCACATAGTTAATTAAAGGTTTCAAAAATATACTCGATATCCGTTCTACTTCGGACCGCTATGTAAACAATATGCCTTTTCGATTATTGTTACCACAACGCACATTCGAGTAGTACTATTTGATATTATGTAATGGGGGTCACCATTATGGTATGGATTTGATAAATCTTCGTAATGTTGCAATATATGCATTTACTTGCAATGTTTATATAGATGTTGAGCTTTGTATAATTTGTTGTGTTTCGGAGCCGCGATTAAAGGAAATCAAATAGCAAAGGAACAAAGAACAAGGCGAAACTATTCTTCTTCAATCTTGCTTGGTATATTCATGGTGAGTGGAAATCCTATTACTTAAGTATAATCTATTTTTTTCGCGATTTAATTCTTATTGAAAAGGCTTGTGATGAAATCCCGTCGAGAACTTGCGTAGGTTAGATTAAAGTGTTATGGGAATATTTTACAACGATTTCAATATCGTTATATAGTAAGATTTTAAACTTGATATGACTTGATTTTTGAATCAAAATAAACTTTTGGCGCGTGTTGTAACACACGGCTTTGAGCAGAAAATTTAACCTGTATCTCAAGGCCCGATATTTTGTAAAAGCTTATATTTATTTAAAAATAAGATCAAGTTTATTTTTGCAAACGTTTTGATATAAAATAAAGCTCTTAACTCATTGTAACGAAGAAACTGAAAACAAAATCAAATATACACTTTAAATTGAAAATTACAACACTTTAAACAATTAATTTAAAGCTGACAATAATTTTTTTAAAGAGCGATTCGAGCAACTTCAGAAACAGTTTTTAGCCTTCCGGCAAAACACGAAGTTGTTCGGAATGTCATTTTACATTTTTACTTTGGCCGCGAGGCTCGTAAATTTCTTTTAAAAATCGCTTTGATAGGGGTCAAAACTTAAAGTCAAATTCTAACATTTCCTTAAATATTAAATAAATTTCAGCATGAATTTTGTAAGACATTTTGGTCATTTCTGTTCGAGATTACAAATATCTCGACTTAAAACTAAAAAAGTTGCATCGAAACAATGTTTTACATGAAATCTCTTTAGAGTCCGAGTCACGAAAATGGAATATAACGGGGCAGTTTTGAGAAAAACATACATATAGACTTATTAAAAAGTCAAACGTTGATTTTAAAATCAATGTCAAAATCGAATCATGGTTGATAATTATAAAAATATACACCTCATTAAATCTTACTAAATACGTTTATGGTATATAAGGAATGGATGTTAATAAAATATGAAACAAGTGTCGAGATTTTAAATCTAATAATTATATCGATTACGGTAATCCGATAACCGGGCCTATTAAAAATAGTAACTTTTTTGAAATAGTCACTTTTTACAATAAGTTAAGTGATATTAATTAGAACGCGCAAGTGGATTTCTCATCGCATGCATACTTATATTATTTTTATCAAGGACATATAAGATATATATCTAAGGTTACGAAGTACGTATCGTTCGATCATACATTATTACTTCTCTATTTACGCGACACTACTATAGGTCGTGGTCGAGCACGTTGAATAGACGCCTCACTGTTTTAGAGAGAAGCAATCCGACTCCTAGTGTGGACAATTCCAGTTATCGAATATATCGTCCGTTTTCCTCATTCGATTACATTGATCCTTGATTCACTACTTCTTGTACTTGCTATGATCCTTAAATCTCAACCACCTTAATATCTTTTATGAACAATTTATTCCAAAAATATACAATAATATATAAAATGTTTTATCAAACTAAATACCAAATTGCGTCGATTTTCATAATAAAACAAAGCAAAAATGTGTTTCTCAGAACGAAGGTAAAAATGTTTTCCCATTTTATGTCAAATAATTTACTTATTTTAAAGGATAGGTCGAAAACTTTCTAATCAAATATAGTGTGTCGGACGATTGTGTCGTCGCTCGGTCCTCAGTTATGCATAGCCTAGCTAACTATGCATAATTCAGGAAAGAGCCACGCTATGACGGATGTGTCGTCGCTTGGTCCTCAATTATGCATAGCCTAGCTAACTATGCATAATTCAGGAAGAGCTACGCCGTGTCAGACTCATCGTCGCCTTTAAACTAGTGGTTTTGGAAAAAAAAAATGTTTGGGTGAGAACACTTCCAAACGGTGGATCAATATGCAAGTAATCCTATTCGATTTGATTCCGTATGAACAAGTTTGAATTCTCTTGCGTTCCTTGAAACCTTTTCTTTCGGTTGGTGCTGACTTAGAAAATCACCTTGACCGAATAATTCCGGAAAAAAAAAAAAAAAAACCTTTGTATGTCATGTGTAACGTGTGAATCCCATCTAAATCTCAGTGTTGCTGATGAAAGACCAAGAGACCTGATACCGACACTGAGAAGGAATCCTAACAAGATCAGAAGACTGCCGAAGTGGATGAAAGCCGAATTCAAGTAACTACGAGACCAATGAAAAAGACTTCTCCTACATCAAATGTATCTTACATTATCTTTCTTTCATTTTTCCTATATGTCGAACGACGTCCGTAGAGTATAGTTTCCTCTACATCAAACTGTGAATCATTCCCGTTGAATAAGCTGTAATCATGAAGAAAACTTCTACCCCCGAAACGTATGTGTTCGGTCATCTAATGTTACGAATGAATCCTACACAAGCTCGAGTTGTGAATTCGAGGTGTTTGATTTGTTCCTGTTCTGCCTTGTGAACTCGAATACCAACGTAGAGTGGTGACTCGGATACCAACGTAGAGTCACACAAGGATGGCTCAAAAGGAGAGCCTTCGGCGCAAGAGCTAAGCACAATGGTCAGATCCTACTGGATCATAGTGATGTCATTCGTCATCATTTTCCGTAGGGAATAAAACGGTACGCGATGGACAGTTGGAGTTTGCCGACTTCGTGACAGTAGATAAAAGACAATCCCGTTTGCAGTCTCCGTTTATTCAGTTGAGGAATCCTTGTGCTTGACTCGATCCCCTTTGATCATCGATGGTCAACGACGGATAGCCATAGTTGAAAATTTATTTGCAAAATTTCTTCTTGTTATGTGTTTATGTGATATGTGATTTAGTCGAGTGGTCGTAGGTTGTGCGAGCTCGAGGCGACATTGTGAAATGACGTCCGATCGGTGGGTAACGCGTACCCGGATTTTTAGCCCCCCGTTGAAAGACACGGGATAAGGGTCCTCGACGCTCGTTGAAAGACACGAGACGAAGTCTAGTAGGAGCGGTCGCGATTGGTGTGCGAGCTCGATAAATCCACGGATGGAACCCAGGCCTGTGACGATCGTGCCTGGAGCACCGTGAAGAATGCTCAGGGTTTGATAATATAAGCAAACTTGACCATTTGATAGGGGATGGAACCATGGCTATAAAGCCCATGAGCACCCTGTGATGTTGAGAATCTCTTTTGGGTATGGATCCGCGTGTGAACACCCTACAATGATAAAAATCTTTTTGGATATGCATCCATGGCTATTAGGCCCGTGAACATCCTGTAACTTTAAAACTTTTCTTGGGCTAGTATTAGCCGGAATTATTTGTTGGTAATCATGGCTTGATCAAAGATTGTTTTATTTATTTAAATCATGGCTTGCTATTAGCAAGCATGAGTTAACGTGATTGAACTGGCATGGCTTGGCTATTTAGCAAGCATGTCGTTATGTGAGTAAATGTGCTTAATGATAAGTACTTTGTTTCGATTAATGCCGTAGTGCTTTCGATAGATTCAAGTATACTCTTAGAGATATTTCGCAGCAATGTCGCTTTCTTTCAATTTGCAAGCTTGACGGTTAGCGATCAATGCAATTTATGTTATTGTATACGCTTAATGATAAACGCCTTGTTTGAATAATGTGAGTAAAACCTTGATGGAGTATGTTCACTCCAGAAGGCTTTTTTATTATAATGACGTTAACCCAATAACGAGGTCCCCGTAGTGGCCTATATGTGTTTTGATTTGATCGGTGTGATCATCGATGATTTTTGAATTGATTGTCGCTTTGAAAATTTTCTAAACGCGCCCGAGGTCGTGCGGCCATAATGTGAGAACATGTGAATTTATTCAAGAATAACATCTTTCACCCACTGCAAGTGAAATTGGGACGAATAAAGCGATTAAAGCGTCGGGACGTCGCTTCCCAAAGGCGG
The DNA here is from genome assembly GCA_026074375.1 of Tanacetum coccineum. Taxonomy (NCBI): domain Eukaryota; kingdom Viridiplantae; phylum Streptophyta; class Magnoliopsida; order Asterales; family Asteraceae; genus Tanacetum; species Tanacetum coccineum. Next base: position 8,545 of record BQNB010135494.1, on the reverse strand, counting down.
GGAGAATGTGACAACCGGTAATTTTCAGAACTTTAAATGACTATGTTACCCTTTGACTTTTTGTGTTCGACTTGACTTTTGACCTTTTACTGTCATATTAAAAACTATTGCCGCATAACCAGTAATTTTTCAGAATTTATTTTAGTAATAAATCATAATTATTATTACATAATTCTCATTTATAAATTTTTTCCATCTTTTTCAAACTTATTTGGCTTGAAAACGAGAAGAACGCGTACCGACACAATACTAATTATTTTATATTTAATTTAATTGTCAAGATTTATTTAATAAAAATATTTAATGAATTATTTAACATCTTATTTCAAAATTTTTTATTAAAACGTGAGTCCGGATTTTGACTAAATATTAGTCTACGTGCTTTGCATATTTTTATTATTCAGAAAAGTATCTCATATGTTATAATTTTATTTTTTTTATCATATACATTTATTTTTTATGGTTCCGTCTAAACTCTTGTAATATTCTATTTTTACTCATTAGCCTAAACAATACCCACCAAATTAAAATACAACCCACATTAAAATAAATATGCCTCTTTATCTTTTGATGTTACACGTCCCTCATGTGGTGTGTCAATATTTTTGTGTGTGCGCCCCATATTTAAAGACAAGATAAGGACACATGACCCTTTTATGCGTTTTGTTTATGTTTTCCCATGGATAAATTGGCAAACTAGTTATATTATATTAACTAGTCATTGCATGCCAGCATTAATACCTATATAGAAATAGAGAAAACGTGTCCTGCAATTAGATAGCTAATTTAATATGTGGCAAGGCTAGTAGTATGTAGAGTAGTGACTAAACCAAGGTACATCTAATTAAAGTATATATGAAAGTATGTTTCGTTTATCTTTTGTGTGAACGCATAAAAAAATATATATATCCTCCATGTCATCTTGTTTTAAATGAAGATCTCAGTCACAAGGAGTTAACCAAACTTATATAACTGAAGAATCAATTCGCGTTTAAATCATTCTTTAAATATATCATTCCTTCCTTTCCAAATTCGCCATTTCAAGTTGATATTTAGCCGACGTCCCTATATCACCCTATCATAATTCATTGAACAAATCAAGAAGCCTGCTACTAACAAAATAACCATCAAGACATTTACTCACCATTGCACCACACCAGCCCCCATAACTCACATTCATACAGGAAGCCGCCATCTTTGTACTCGCTTTGGTCAACAAAAAACGAAGGTTCGGTTTTCAAAAATCTGAGGTATAGCTCGCGGTTGGGTTACGGTTGCTCGCGATGAATTTCGATATGTTTGTGTTCGGGTACAAAGGATTATGGTTGGGTCGATGAGGTGTTTTGGTTCATCGATTTGTACACGTTAAAGTTCTGGGTTACGGTTGTATTCATTGAACTCGGGTCTCGTATTTGTGTTCAGTTTGGCGTCCGTACCTACATTCGTTCTTTTTGTCTCGCACTGTCTCGGAGGTATACTAGCTTTTCGCTTAATATTCACGTTTTGTTTTTTTTTTATATATTAATATTATAGCTCAAGCCTAGTTTGTTTAGTATATAAATTATTTTTGGCATGGAAGCGGATATAAAGACTACCACAAGAAAGTTTATGTCAATAGCTAAACTAAAACATATTCGATCTCATATAATCACCGTAAAAGGATGACGACGAGAACGTTTTGAGTCTTGATATTGTTCTTAAAAGTCTTACATGATAATGGTAGTAAGCTAGCCATTTGGTGTCTAAGTCGCCATACTATTCGAAACAGTTTGATCAAGAAAAATAAAATAATATAAAATAATATTAGCAAAGCAAATTCACAAAAGTAGAAAACGTGCATGTACAACTCCATCACACATGCGTTGAATCTTTTGTAACAATTTTATTTTTGGTCCATGAATTATAAAGGTTGATACAAATAAATATTATAAATTTTAAAAGTAACCTTTTTAGCCCTTATCTATTTTATGTTCTTCAAAATTAGTCTGAAATATTTGTCTTGTCTTTAACATAATTATTTTCATAAAATATACGTCTCAAATGCTAAATTTTTTATAAAAGCTTTATAAAAACTAATTTATATTTATTTGCATAATAATTAAAAATTCTAAGTCGCGACTTTATTGTTATGTTGCTTTCAGAATTTTATTCGGATTCTCGACGCCTTCTTTCTCGTTATCATTTCTCGCTCTCTCGACGTTTACATCTCGCCATCTATTATCATATTGCTCAAGGTGAGTTCATAGCCTCGCATTTAACTCTTTTTATGTTTTGAAAACCCGCGAGGGAGATACATGCTTGTTTTAGAAAATCGAACACAGGTGATTTTATTATGTGAACGTTGCTATGAGTGTATTGTTGTGGCCCTTCCTTCATGAACCGTCAATCACCGCTAACCGGTGAACGCTGATGCAATAATAATAGATCTATTTTGGCCTAACGACCTGTCTGGCGTGTGTTCCTTGCGAGGGCATACGGGGACATATTGTATTTAGTATTGGGAGTGTGTAGCACTATCACTCCAGGTTGGGCACATGGTTAAGGTTCGGTCGAGGCTCTAGCATCGATTTGAATGTTTTCAGAACTAAATGTTTTGCTATGCTTGTGTTCAAAATGATTGTTTATAAACCTATGAATTCACACTCAACGTTTTCGATGACTTTTAGCAATTTATCTCATGTATATGCATGCTAGCTTTGGATGGGATAAGGAATGCTGATATCGAAGGCGTGGACTTGGTGAACCATTTGCACCATATGAGAAAATGAGTAACTTTTAAGAAACATAAACATGTTATGGAATATTTAAAATGAGTTTTCATAAGTTATTGGGACCTTGTAACTCTGATCTTTATAAAAAAAATTGAATGTAGTTTACCGTGACCTCTTGAGCTAAATTATGAAGAGCACGCCCAATGTTGATTCCGCTTCGTGTAAATATAGGGTCGTTACATACTTATACGACCTATATAGGATTAGGTTGCCTTCGGGATTCCTTCGTGACGCAATTTTCTGTTTTGAATACTTGTTGATTTCCATTCACTCAAGTGAGTTCATAGCCCCCTTTTTTCTATAATTGTTTTTACAAAATCTACGGGTGATTTACATTGCTTGATTTACTATTGGACACAATGATTTTCCAAGTTGAAGCTATCCAGAATAATCCTGATTATTAATGCCTAAAGATACACTTATTGCCGTGAAGTCCCTATTTATCATGAATCGTTAATTGCTATTATAGTGAGCCGCATAGTGGTTAATGGAAAGATCAATCGGACTAACAATACCCCACCTATACTTGGGTCACTAGTTTTGATCGGGTAGCATTTAACAATTTAGAGGTGTTAGGGTGATGCAATCATCCTAATATTCTGATTGGGGCACTAAACAGTTAAGGCTACGGTGTCATGACATAGGTTGCCATAATAAACGTTTGGACTACGGAATGTGTTTCAGAGTCCTACTATTACATCGATCTTGTTGTTCCATCTATTTTACTGATAAACCACTTGATTTCATCAACCAGTTTGTAGTATGACTTATACATGTAATTTCAGGTCCTAGGGTATGAAGATGGGATGGGAGCCGTGGCGGATAACAACGAAGACGGATTAGAGTTTTACTGAAAGTTATGCAACATTATTAATCTTTAAAAAACTTAAGTCAACTTTGGTATTATGAAGCTTTTGTTGTAAATAAGAAAGTTTATGACTTTTTAAAACAAATAAGTGGACCTAATGTATGAACCATGATAATTTGCTATGGCGTCGTAATGTAATCTTATCTTAAAACGTCCATTTAAGGTCCTTTCCTATATCTAGATTGTTGAACTTTGACGTAGCACCCCAAAAGTTACCATTCCGCTGCTACCTGATTATTGGGGTGTTAATCTATACCAACCAACAATATCAGCCTCACCTCCTGCTCAAGATCACATAAGTAGGCAACTGCCATATCCAGGACTCTGTTTCTGAATCAGGTGGTTGGTAAGGTTGAGTGTAACAACCTCACTCATAAAGGGTTAAGACCACACATCATCCATCACATCAACATCATCATTTTCATCCCAGCTAAATCATCTCCAACTCACTGTAACATCTTCTTCCTATTTCTTCATCATCTTCAGTATCCAATCCATATCAATGTTACCCTCTGGTTGAGGATTTTGGTGAAGTGCAAATACCATATTAAATGTTCAGGCTCGGGCGCAAGAGTTCAGGTTGTTCTTGCTAGATCAGTCTTTGGTAAGATCCGCAACATGAATTAGGAGGAGGTAGGTTTGCCATGATAAATCTGTAAATCAAACGCCAATAATTGACATAAGGTCACGAAAAAAAAAAAATAATATATTAATTAAAACTTAGCAAATATGCAAATGCATGATATGCTCCATGAACGAACGTGATGATCGATAATAAACCAAATATGAAAGGATAATATTTGTTATGTATATGAATTAACATTTTTATATAAATAAAGCAAATATTTTCCTCAATGCTTTTAGAATAAGCAGGATAATCTGATATCTATACTTAAATAGTAACATAATATTTTAATCATATAAATATTTTAATAGCAATGCACCCGAAACGTGCATAAGTACTTAAAAATGGAATCAATTAAGCTTGACATTGGACAGGACCATAAGGAGTCCTTAATCGCGCTAAGTAAAAAAAAGTTATAGGTTTAGGTTTTTTGAAGAAATGACCAAAGTTCCTATAACCTTAATCTCTGATACTATCTTTAACACCCCAAATTTATTTTCACAGCAGAACCAACAATTTGGGTGTTAAGTCATAGCACAACAACATAAGAATATAAAGAACGACTCAAAAGAGACGTTTAAAACATAACATTGTCCCATTCACGTAAGATCTGAGTCGAAAATTTGTCTACAAGATCGTCACCATACAACATCGTAACATAAGTTTAAAACCATAACACAAAGTTTTTTTCAATAATGAATCCAAAACAAGTTTATATCAAAACATTAGCGCTAAAACCACCATTCGTCTCTCCAAGCCATCAACAACCTTGATTACCTGATATAAGACATTGCTAAAAAGTCAACGAAAACGTTGAGTGAACCAAAGAGTTTAATGAAATAAATGAGTGAACCTAGAATTTTTATAATCATCAAAAACTTGTGGATCAAACAAAGATAAAATCACTAAAGGCAATTAAGCTCATGCCACTGAAACGTAAACCAACCAATAATAAAATATGTAATCATTTGCCCCACACCTATGATAATATTGCACATATACCTACAATAAATTCTTAATACAAAATGTCCTTAGGGGTGATCCACGCCATGGAATGTCACAACCCCAACAGGGCAGTCACGCCTAATAGAACTACTTAATGAACTAGCGCTACACCATCATAGTAATTAACAGTGCAAGAAAATAGGGGCCTTTTTGCAATAGGTACTTATAGCAATTAGTTCACAATCGTTCCACATATGACCGAAATTTACTTGTGTTCAATTTATTAAAACTTAAGCAATTATCCCCACGCCGTGGTTTCATAAAAACATTTATTAGTAGAAAGGCGAGGCTATGAACTCACCGAGAGAACAATTAGATCAGAAGTATGAAGAGTCTCGAATGAGCGGGAAGTACTCCTAAGCACCTCCTAAAAGACGTGACGCGACTTAGTACGTAGAAAGAAACAATACGCAAAAATTAAACAAGTGATCATGAGATGTGTTTCCGAGATAAGCATGGCATTCCACTAAAACTTCCCCAAATCCTTTTTAATCCCAAAATGACTTGTGATCTGGTCTTATAGGTAAATGAACACCTACTAATTTTCGGCTTTAAATCTAATTTTAACAAATGAGAAACTAAACGTTATAATTTTGAGACTAACGAAAAAACCTCAGATTCTGATATTGACTCAACTTTATGGACTCTTAACTCCTAGCTCACAAATGTTCTAAATGTGAGGCTTTCACTCCTAGAAAGCTCTTTATGTCTAGTTTCCAAAAATGTAAGACTCATAATCTACAAAGGTTTATAACTATGTGAAAAGACTGTTTTACCCCTGGTTACCCAAAACAGAAAGTTTCCAAAAATTTTACCCTTTACGGAAATGGCCATAATTCCTAAACCATGATAGCAATGAATGGTGAGAAGCCAAATGAAATAGCTTCTTAATGACTAACCACTGACTCCAATCTTTATAACCTAACCTGATTGCAAAAACCAAGAGTATTAAACTCGTTTTCATAACAAAGGTCCCCAGATTTGACCTACATTCTTATTTGACCAAATTCACATCATCCCAATTGAGTTGTGTTAGGCATCCCCAACCTATCCTATTGATACCCAGACATATATCAATCCAGGAATGTACAATTAATCAAAGGCTCCAAGCCAAAATATTTACTGCCATAAACACATTTGTGCTACTATTTCAAAACAGTCCCTATTTAATTACTAATCCAAAAACCCATCCAAACATCAATCCTAACTCTAACCAATCACATGAAATGCCATACCAAGCTCTTAAACACAACTCATACATCATATAAACATGCATTTCCAGAATTAAACATTCCATGTTTCATGCTCAAGTAAAGAGATAAATCAAAGATCAAGAAGTAACCTTACAAGTAAAAATAAATAGACAAGAAACTCAAAACCAACAAACACATCTTTCTTGATTGTGGCTGAGTTAGAACCACTCTAACACCTCTAAATCTTGACCTCCAAGGGTTCAATACACAATAAATAACAATATCCAATATCCAACCTAGACTTGATTAAAGCCTTCCATTAAAACTTAAGAACATCTACAAAACTAATAAGAAAATCTACAAACATTGCAAGCAACTCAAGATAGAAAGAAGTGATGATAAAAAGGAGAAGAAAATTTTTGTAAGATTATGGTGGTGGTGATGGTAAATTCAGCAGCCACAAGGACCAAAAGTAGGAGGGGATTTTCTTTTTTTTGAAACTAGGTGAAATAGATAAGGATTTGCGAATTCTAAAATTTTATGTGTTAAGTGTAATGGTTGTATGCTTTCTGATAATCATGATTTGTGTGTTCTTGATTTTATCAATGATTTGAATGCTCGTGCTAAATCTAAATCTGTTAAGAAAAGTTTAGAAACCAACAGTAAAGGTGTTCACAAATATTGGATACACTTGGAGACCTGCTGGTCGGACCTTCACTATAATAGGAAATGCGTGCCCTTTAACTAGGATTACCACAACTGCTAAAATGCCCCTTCGGAAACCAATTGCTCTAGAAACTGATACACCTAAGCCTGTAGTAACATTGATATACTCACAAAAACCTAAGAAATCTAAAACTAATGTTCCTGTCAGCAAACCTAAGATTATTAAATCTATATCTGCTAACAAAAAGGAACCTAGTAAATCTTGAGGATCCATAGTTTCCAATGTTCCATCTTCCTCTCTTGATGAATGTAGGTCATCCAAATTGTTCTCTGGTATTTGGACTCCGGCTACTCCAAGCCTATGACCGGAGATCGCTCTTGTTGGGAATTATATTTGAGTTGATAAGACAAAACATGAATGAAACAAGATGGAAACAAGAAGGACCAAAGTCGTCATTATGGGATTCTACAAGATGTAGGAGAAAATGAAGATTTGGTCAGAAAGAGATAAAGATGAAAAGATATCATGATAAACATTAGATGATTTACTTATTTAATATCTTTTATTACTTTCCATGTAAACCTTAACCTCCTTATACTATAAAAGGAGGTCCAAGCATATAGTTTTAGGGTGCCAAAAAGTATGTGTGCACCAAAGCTGTAAAACGTGTTGTGTGTGTGGGTTTACACGTCCCACAAGAGATACATGCTAGCATGGTGGTGTAGCCCCAAGGATCTTATGATTCCTGTTGATGTAACCGTCTTACCATTGATCAGGTAAGATTGGGGCTTGTAGTAGTCATGTATCTTAGGTGATGATGATGAAAAACCTTGTATTAATAACAATGATTCAACGTTTGAATATTCCGCCTTTGTTATTAATTCATCCTAGATCATGTTCTAAACAAACAGGAGCTTAAACGATTTTCACATATGTCGGCTATGTTATCGACAGACGGAACTTTTTCGATTGAGATATGTCCTTTCTGGACATTATCACGAAGAAATTTGTGACGTATTTCAATGTGTTTGGTACGGCCTTTATTGTCGCACATGAATGGGACGTCGTCGAGTCAAATGTCGTAGTCAATAAGAGCTTGTTTCATCCATAGTGCTTGTTGACATGCCTTTCCGGCACTTATGTATTTCGGCATTGATAGTGGATATAGCAAGAGCGGTTTGTTTCTTCAAGAACCAAGATGTCAAACAACATCCCACGAACGTACAAATACCGCTAGTGCTCTTTCGTTGTACATAATCTCCCGCATGACTAGAGTCGGCATATACTACTGTTTCTATGCCGGTCCCCTTAGGATACCATAATCCTAAGTGTGTATTGCCTTTAATGTATCAAAAGATACGCTTAACCGCTTCAAGGTGAGAGGTTTTGGGAGCCTCTTGGAAGCGGGCACAAAGG
>BQNB010135493.1:0-18148 GCA_026074375.1 Tanacetum coccineum | reverse complement strand
AAAGAGCCTTAGGGTATATGGTGCAAATAAGATTGGTCCATTTATGTCTTAAAGAGCCTTAGGGTATATGAAATGAATGGTACCTTGCTTAAGTAACCTAATAAAAGCCAAATTTTGGTCGTCTTGATGTGAACTTTAATCTTGATGGCATTTGATCTTTTGAAAAGCGCTAGGAGCTAATTATTGCGTTTTTAACCGTTACGCTTTATTTTTGGAAATAATAAGTATCGAAATAAAGTCTTAAAGAGCCTTCGGGTATATGACTTAAATAAAATCTTAAGATACAAAATTAGGAATAAAGAAGGAAAAGTAAGTACACAATTAAATTTTATGAGTAGTGTTAGCACCATAACTTGTATTTTGCAATGATCTTGTTTTTAAGCTTGGCTTGGAGAGGTGAAAATCAGGGACGATGAATTTATCCATTTGGACACTAAATTGTGCTTTTTGTTCCGTGGTCCTAAAAGTTATTAATGAATAATGAAAGCAATACATTATGTCACACATGAATAAGTTGTAAGTTGTAAATTAGAAAAATCATAAAAAATGGAAAAAAATTTGAAAAATGGGAAAATGGGGTGTTTTAAAACTTGTGATTTCTAAACTCTCCTCACAAAAGACTTTGCTACTTTTCAAAGGATTAGTTTGGGGAGGTTTTGAGGTATTTGGTTTTAGAGCATATAATATTGCGTGAGGACACGACAATCACTTAGTTTGGGGAATTTTGATATGTGAGAAATCACATATCCTTTTTATACAAAAAATAGCCTTTAAATGATCAAATTGTGCAAATTATGCTTGTAGATTGCTTGTTTTGTCATTTGTGATGTGTAGGTATGGATGTTGCAAAAATCACAAGAAAACGGCCAAAACCGGACAAACACGGACACGAGAACGGATAGAGTGCACAAGAGCCGGAAGTTTCTAGCAAAGGTCAACAAAGTCAACCTTGGTCATCCTACAAAAGGACAAAAACCTTGAAAATACCCAAATACCCCTTGTTGTTAAATCAATTTGCACTTAAAGTCCAAAAACCCTAACACCGTTAGTCCCTTGTTAACTAATAACTAACGGTCGTTAAGTGTCTTTATTAAACCATTAACCCAAAATCCTTTTACCAATTACCCGAGCCCAAATAAACTTACACAGCCCAATCCCTTTTAAACCTAGCCCAAGTACCCACACCCCCGGAGTCAACCAAAGATATAAAAAGGAAAAGAAAAGAAGCGGAAAACTGTTTTTATGTTCACCCGTCTTCACACTTTTTCCTGATTAAAAGTATATCGATTAAAAATTCAATTATCCAATCAATCCAACGTCGTAAGAGATTTAAGTACAAATTTCCATGTCAATAAGGGAAAGAGTAACAAAAGGCTCTGATTGGTCATGTGTCAAGAGGGTATGACTCGTTGGCTTAAACAAATTACACAAGGAATGAAATTGTTACACTAAAACTAAGCCTAAAAAGACAACAGCCACTGAACACACGGATTGCCGCCACGTCTGGCATTCCGTTTCTGTGATCACATTTTGATCTAACAGACAAGATTGGGCAGCTAATGATTGGAAGCAAAGAAGGGACAGGATCATTTGGAGCGAATTTCAGTCTTAAGACATTAGTTTTCTTCCTTCTCTGCTATAAAATACAGAATACTTTCACTCACAAAGGGAGCATCTAGGAGTAGTTAGTTTTTAGCAGCTTAGTGTAGCTTTTAAATTTAGTAAATGTAATTTTCAATTTAATGTTTTCAGTCATTGTAATCTTATTTTCAAGTTGTAATCAGTTTTTCTATTAATAAAAGTTAAGTTTACTCATAATTCAATTGTCTTTACTTTTATGCAAAATGCTTAAATAAGCTCTCTTTTGTTCACTTAAGCTCAATAAGCTCTTAAACTCATAAGCTAGCTGTTTACTCAGTAAAGCCATCAAAGCTTTACTGAGCTTATACTACTTAAAATCCACTCTCAAATTTACCAAAGCTTTATTATGGAAGGGAAGTCAATAATGGAAGGACTTCCAGGACCCTACCAGCTTATCACTTGATAAGCTGGAGACTAGTTGATTGCATCCATTTGAAGCTTAATCTTCGCCTAGTTTAGGCAAAGAACTCTTGTAAGTTTCTTTCTTTATTCCTAGCTTTAATATGAACTTTTAGCTTTTATCTGCTTATTGTGCTTAATTTTTCCTTTATTTTAATTTTCATGTTTAAAATATCTTGCTTTATAAAATTCAGATTTTGTTGAACTTAGGTTTTCAAAGTTAATACAATAGGATTGAATTTTAATATTTTTTTAGATTTAGCTTATTCTAGTGCTTATTTCTTAATTGTTTTTGCTTTTATGTCATCAAATAGCTTAGTTATTAATTTTTTGTTATTGTAGTTAGGTTTAATTGTCTTTTTATTTGTTCCTTATTAGGATTGTAGAAAACTAATCATCTTCAAACCAATTCAAGTCATTGTCCAAATAACGAGCGAGGTCTCAATTTCATAAGTCTTTGGGAAAACGACCCGGTAATCACTTACCGGTTTCTTACGAATAATATTTTTGTATAGAAATTGCTACTAATCTTTGTCCTCAAGGATTTTTAGTAATTTTCTTTATACTTATATATTATACGTATTATAATTGGTTTCTAAAAGATCAATTAGGATATAGACTTGACATATTAGGATGTTTATATGATATAAACATAGATATAGATGGCATTGATAGAGGTTGCGTGAGCTTGTTTACTTTAGAGATGCAAGTTACGTTGCATATTGAGATAAAGCAAAAAATTTCCCTGTAAGAAGGTGATATATTTATAATAGATGGATATTACATTGCATCTAATTTAATAGATGGATATTACAGTGCATCTAATTTAATAGATGGATATTTACATTGATGAAAATTGCGGGTTGTTATAGTCTCCCTCCCTTAAAAGAAATCTCGTCCCGAGATTTAGTTGGATGCCAGAGTGATGTTTGAAAACAGATGTGGATACTTGGCACGAATTTGATCTTCGCGTTCCCATGTAAATTTTGGTCCTCTTTTAGAGTTCCATCTTACTTTGACTATAGGAATACGACTTTGTTTCAGTTGTTTAACTTCTCGATCCATGATCTCCACTGGTTCTTCCACAAAGTTGAGTTTGTCATCGAGCCGAAGCTCTTTCATTGGAATGACAAGGGATTCGTCAGATAAGCATTTCTTTAGATTTGAAACGTGAAAGGTATTGTGGACATTACTGAGCTCTTCATGAAGCTCAAGTTTATATGCCACTGGACCAATCCGTTCAAGGATTTTGAATGGTCTAATGTACCGGGGATTAAGCTTTCCTCGTTTTCCAAATCGGATGACACCTTTACGAGGTGATACTTTTAACATAACACGATCTCCAACTTGAAATTCTAAAGGCTTTCGCCTTACATTGGCGTAACTTCTTTGCCGATCTCTTGCAGCTTGCAAGCGTTGTCGAATTTGCACTATCTTTTCAGTGGTTTCATGGATTATTTCTGGTCCTGTAAGTTGAACATCTCCAACTTCGGCCCAGCAAACTGGTGATATACACTTTTGACCAAAAGTGATTCAACGTTGCTGCCTTAATATCTGACATGGTAAACTGTTATTGTAAGAGAATTCCACCAATTTTAAGTGTCTTTCCCATCCTTTTCCAAATTCTATGACACAGGCTCGAAGCATTTCTTCGAGTGTTTGGATGGTTCTTTCACTTTGTCCATCGGTTTTGGGATGATATGCCGTACTCATGTCTAATTGAGTACCCAAAGCACTTTGTAATGATTGCCAGAATCTGGATGTGAAATGACTGTCACGATCCGAGATGATGGATATTGGCACACCATGCCGAGAGACTATTTCTTTGATGTACAACCTGGTAAGGGTTTCCATACTATCTGTCTCTCGGGTAGGTATGAAATGTGCGGATTTTGTAAGGCGATCGACAATGACCCAAATTGTGTCATGTCCGTTTGATGTTTTGGGAAGTTTTGTAACGAAGTCCATTGTTATTCTTTCCCATTTCCACATAGGAATCTCTGGTTGTACCAGTAAGCCAGATGTTTTGACATATCTGGCCTTAACACTAGAACATGTCAAACATTTGCCAACATATTTCGCGATGATTGCCTTCATGTTAGGCCACCAATAGAGTTTCTTTAGATCTTGGTACATTTTGTCAGAACCCGGGTGAATGGAATATTTTGATTTATGAGATTCATGCATGATCAAGTCCCTCAGATTACCAAAGAGTGGTAACCAGCTTCGGTTCTTGATACAACGAGTTCCATCAGGACGTACTTCAAACGCTTTGTCCATTCCTCGTAAATTCTCAGCCTTGATGTTTTCTTCCTTGAGTGCTTCAGTTTGAGCTTCGAGAATTTATGATGGTAGTTTTGGATGAACGGTCATGATTAATGATCTGATTCGGAGTGGTTTGATTCGTTCCTTTTGGCTTAAGGCATCTGCTACGACATTTGCCTTTCCAGGATGATAGCGGATCTCACAATCGTAATCTGCAAGCAATTCTAACCAACGGCGTTGCCTCATGTTTAATTCTTTCTGATGAAGAATATGTTGAAGGCTTTTGTGATCAGTGAAAACTGTACACTTTGTACCGTATAGATAGTGTCTCCAGATTTTAAGAGCGAACACTACTGCTCCTAATTCGAGATCATGAGTGGTATAGTTTTCTTCATGAGGCTTGAGTTATCGGGACGAATATGCAATGAATTTTTCTTTTTTAATTTAATACTGCCTACCAAGGTGACCTTGATGGGATGCATCAAAGTAGACAACAAAATCATCATATCCTTTTGATAAATCTCCGATAATAGCCGGCAAGTCCTAAGAATTGATGAACTTCTGTGGGTGTAGTGGGAGATGCCAGTTCTTAACTACTTTAATCTTGGCGGGGTCAACATGAAGTCCTTGAATATAATTAGATGTCCAAGAAAATTTGCCGATACGAATCCAGGAAATTCATTTGGAGAACTTGTCATACAACTTTATTTTTGGTAATTCTAGGACTATTCTAGATGGATTTGCGGTTCTCTTCATACGAGGTTGATGTGATATCATCGTTGAACACTATCACACAATTTAATCCAAGTATGGTTTACTCATTTACGATTCATGAGCATCCATGAATACAGCAGTTTGCGTGAGTTAAACCAAATGACATAACTTGAAATTCATAGTGCCCGTATCTTGTTGTGAAAGCAGTCTTAGGAATATCTTCATCCCTCACTCTCAGTTGATGATAGCCTGATCTTAAGTCTATTTTTGAGTAGACACTCGAACCTTGAAGTTGGTCGAATAAATCATCGATTATGGGTAATGGGTAACGATTCTTTACAGTATGTTTATTCAACTCCCGGTAATTGATACACATTCTGAAAGATCCGTCTTTCTTTTTAACAAATAAGACAGGAGCTCCCTAGGGTGAAGTACTTGGTCGTATAAAACCTCGGTCTGACAACTCTGTGAATTGGATTTAGATAGTTCATGCATTTCTAAGGAGCTAATTTAAGTGTGTGCGGGATTCAGGTGTTGGGGCCTTCCGGAATTATGATCGATTTGGAAATTTACTTGGCGAATGGGTGGAAGGCCAGGTAGGATCCTCAGGGAAAACTTTGGGAATTCTCTGATTTAACTGGGATATCTTTCAGTCGTTTCTCGTCTGGCTTCTTTTTCATTACTTGGGCTATGAAAACTTGACATCCCGTGGATATATACCTTTCGGTTTTTATACAAGATATGACATTTAGTCGGGTCTTACTTTGGTCACCTCGAATGATCAAAGTTTCATCGTCGATAGGGATGTGGATGACTTTCTCGTCACAGATAATTCTGGCATGATACTTGGATAACCAATCCATGCCAATGACAACGTCAAAACTACCGAGTTTAATTGGCATGAGATCGATTTCGAAAGGTTGATTTAGCAGAGTTAGAGTGTAGCCTTTGATAACAGTGTTTGTGCTTACTAAGTTTCCGTCAGCCATTTCGATATCATAAAAGGTATCTATTGTAATAGACGGATTATTTAGCTTAGAGGCAATAGATATAGATATAAAGCTTTTATCAGCACTAGAGTTAAACAATACTTTGGCTAAATGCTGATTTAGAAGAAACATACCCGTAACCACGTTCGGGTCTTGATGAGCATTCTTATCTCTCAGCATGTAGGCTCTTCCTTGGGCATTGATGTTGGTCTTTCGGCACTGATTTGTATAATTTCCTTTTTCTCCACAGGCATGACATACAACTGTTACTGGTAGTTGATTACTTCCAGTGGCTGGCTTCTTGCTTCGGCAGTTCTTGCTCAAATGGACTACCTTGTTGCAAATATTACATTTGCCAGTACAAGGTCCAGTGTGATGGAGATTGCATCTCTTGCATAATGGGAGGTCTCCGACATACCTATTATGTCCAGATGGAGTAACAGCATAAGCTCTAATTCTTGGCCTTCGTTATTGTTGTAGTAGATTATTGATTAAAAGCGATTGATGGGGTTGTGTTACGGTAAGTTTTGATATGCAGCAGGATATGTTGTTGAAATGATCTTCTGTCGTCAACTATCAATTATGTCACTTGATACTTGCATTGGAGTACGTTTAGTTACTTGATCTATTAGCCTTTTGGGCTATTTAAGTCACTTCTCTAAAAGTTTAAGTTTAGGAGGCAATAACATTTCCTTATAATGCTTCAAGGTATTTCCCCCCGATGAAAGCTTCCAAGATTTTCTCGGTTGTATTGGCACATGAACAGGAACAGGAATTGTTACATTCTTAGAATCTTCAAACAGAAGTGTTTAAGATCATTTCCCATTACAGTCAGATTGTGAAAGTTCTTCTTCTATTTTTGCTGATTTTCAGACCGGGGACATTACTTGTTTGTCAGAAGCCTTTTTACTCAGTCCAAGGAATTGATTGGCTTGCTCAACTCCCATCAAGGCTGTTCATATGCATGCCAACAGGACATAGGCATCGGTCATCAGAGTACCAGAAGCAAATGTTACTTTGTTTTCTTTAGCACATCTGCTACGAGAGAATACTGATTCGGTTTGTTTAAACCAGCGGATAAGGCCAACTGCTCCTTCTGTACCATTAAAGTAGAAAGGTTGACAGCTGATGAACTCTTTATAGTTTCTCGTTTTTAATATAGGAGTTCGAGTAGGACCAGTGTTCCTATTGTGGATATTAGCATATTGTGCCATTGTTACAGCTTGTGCCTTTTAAGAGCGCAGTTACTCCGTCAGCAACTAGGTTTTATCTAATGGCAGCTTAAGTCATAGCCGGTGCTTCAGATGTTGACATCCTTTTGGGAGGCATTCTATCAACAAAAGACAATACGTAATAAGAATACAAGTTTACAATGTTATGCTTAAGATAAAATGCTTAAAATGAAATATTTTAGATTATTTTTGAACTTAAGCATTTTATCAATAACAATATTGAAACCATACATGACTTAACAAAGTCAAGGTATTTGTTAGCATTATTCCTAGAGGGTGCGATGTGATTATGGTGAATAATTATGCAAGGATGAAAGGAAAAATGATGATGAGTATTAAATGTTATAGATTGGTGTAAAACAATAAAAGTATATAAAACGGAATACCTTTTGTATTAATAACAACTTGGGTCTTAGACTATACATAGGTCAATATTTTGACAAGTGTTTTTATTCTACCACACATCCGCATGGCTATGGTATAAAAGCTAAATACTGGAATCTAATCTAGGGATTTTGGATGATTAATCCCATAGGATACATGAGTTACGTAGATGGAGACTTGGAGATATTCTAATATCCACTTGGTGACGAATATCTGCATGTCGAAGATAATGTCCTCCTATTCATAAAATTCAGAAGCGGTCTAGAGAGAACTTTATGGATTAACTTCCCATTTTTCCTCTGGAGTTTTGGTAATTATGTGCACGTGCTTGTAAAGTTCTGGGGGGGGGGGGGCTATCCAAATATCGAAATCTTGTTGGATGATTACTTGTCCTTTTCTGAGACCTTCGACTTTATCTTCTATATGCACAATACGATCAAGAGAGAGTTCTCCTAAGTAATTCATAATTTCTTTGATTTGTTCCTCATGACGCTCTATACTTGTCTTTCGAGAGCCTTCACCTATCTCAAAGGCTTGAGGTAGGGAAGAGGTAGAAGATGATAGGCCTTGTTTTTTGGGTGACAAAAATTCTTGAGGATTAGGTATTGAAGATGGAAGCAGATGAAGTTGGATGCGGGTAGGTGGATTTTTTTAGTATAAAATAGCTAAGCAAATCTTTCGATGTAGGGGTCATCATGAAATAAATGAAAGAGTAGGGTGAAGCTAGAGGGACTATTTCAATGTTGGAAGAACTAGAGTAAGTTTTTCCCGGTGAAGTCGGGATATAATCCGGAGAAGCCGGAAGATAGTTTGGGAAGTTGGAGGAAAAGGCATCCTCCATATTGGAAGTAGGATTGTCGGGAGAAGACATCGTTCTGTTTAACAACCCAGCGGTAAATAATATAAGTTATTTATTTAGTAATATAATAGTTATGTATCTTTTAAATACCATTTCAGAAGATATAGCGACACGAAGACTTTTCCTTGAAGGAAAAGAAAAGTATTATGATTTTAAGGTTTCAACCTTGTTCTCTATAACGTGGCTCTTGATACCAAATATGTAACACCCCCATTTTTACATATAGCAGCGGAAGCTAATCTGGGGTATTACTTCAAGGTACAATAGTCATAATCATAGAAAACGAATCAAAAAGAGTCGTTTTTGAAAATTAGGTTAATCATTACATTATTTCATCAAAGTTTTTACAAACAAAAGGTCCCAAAATCTAAAACACAAAGTTTGAATGATAACAGTTTTGCCATCTTCAAGTCCTCGCCACTCCGTGCCATAGGTTGCTTAGTTACCTAAGATAAAACATGCTAAAAAGTCAACACAAAGGTTGAGTGAAATTCATAGTTAAAAGTTAAAAAATTTGAATCCGGCAATTTTGCTATTGGGGTTACGCCAATGTTATACACCTGTTATAAACAATAATATTGCCATTAAGCTCATTAATCCGAAGGCCTTGTGATATAGTTGATACATTATAGCCCCCAACGTGTTCCTTTGCCAAGACACTCGCAGTTATATTCATAATGGTGTGCAAATAGGTTACCCGTTAAGACTGGGTACACCAACAGGGGAGTCCAAACAAATAGATCTAATTCACAACAATCGCCTTACTCCGTAAAGTCATTAACGTTCATGAATATTGGGTACTTTAAAGGCAAAGCAGTTTACTAGTCATTAAAATAAATCAGGATAGCATACAGAAATAATTTCATTCATGGTTTATAGCATGTATCTCCCTTGTAGGTTTATGAAATATTTGAAAGATTGAAATGCGAGGCTATAAACTTACCTTAACAGTATAGGGAAATCTAAGTGATAGCAAAGGTATATGGAATGAAAGTAACGGCTTCATCACACGCAACCTGGGGTAATATGTCAAGTCTTAGTTTGATTGAATATGTTTTACATTATAATGAATATCATCTTTGATTGAATTACTCACATAAATGGATTTGGTACATTTTTTACTAATAATATTGATATGTTTTCTAAGTTTATTCATGTTTGTGATGTTGGTTATTGGTTTGGTTATGATTTGGTTGTGTCTCGCTTACTTGGACGATATTTGTTTAACTTGTGAATATGAATGCTTATGGATTTGATATTGTTTTACTTGGATTATTATTTATCTTTTGATTTATCGTTGCAATAGATATAGGTCGAAAGGCTCTAGTGTCTTGATGAATTTCGCATTGTATGTCTATAAAAAGTCGGTGCTAATTTTGTGAGAATTGATTAGTAAACCTATAAATAACCCAAGTTGAATAATGAATAAACCCTTCATATGTAACCGACCTGTGGTGTAGGAGGAATTCATATGTATGCATATTTGATATAAACCAATCTTAAAGCGCTCATGATGATGTAGTATATAGGCCGAAAGGATTCTATGTTATCATGAGTAGATATGCGTATTATTATGATATACATAAATAAAAATTTAATGAAAAAAATATATAAAAATATATATGATTTGGAACTTTGTGGTTATGTTTGCTGTAAACCCTTACGAGACTATAACTCATCCAATCGGGACATCAAGGGGTTTAAAGGCTTGTTGCATACGTTAAATGCAATCGTGGTGCCTACGAAAGTGCGCTTTGTATTTTACGGTTTTCTTAGTTGTGTCTATTTTGCAGATCAAATAAATAGGTGGAGCTTGGATGTGGAATGCTTATCGCTTTGGATGGATTATATTTGGATCAGTATATTACATGTATGGCGTTCTGTTTAGCGCCTTATTTTTCAGAATTCAACCATGCACTTATGAGCCCCGGAAAGTCTCCTTTCTCTTACATTTATTATTCATGTTTGTCCCACTTTTAAGTTATTTTCTAATTACGCATATTGCTCAACTTAAATTAGGGGTAAAAAAAGAATTGAAAAATAGAACTCAATTATTAATTTTTGTAATTTTGTTCCCTCTTGGTAATCTAAAAATTTAATTTATTTTTTAAATCTTTTGCCACTTAGATTAAATATATTAGAATAAAACGTAGTTAATAAATAAAGTTTTTGAAACCAGAGATGTGTCCCGATTGATAAAGAAGATCCGATTTTTAGGATTGATAACATTACTTGCGCATTTATAACCATTCCAGTAACTATGTAAGGATTTTGAGCCTGTATATAGCATACGCATTTTATGCTTGATTCCTTTGATTATGAGTGTGTCGGTGATTAATTGATTCTAGAACTTGTGCTTAATAATCATTACGAATCATAAGTAAGATTCACTTTTACATGAAGAAGTAGTTTTTATGTAAAAAAAAAAATTTTTTGATAAAAATATTTTAAATATAAAAAAAATAGATAATTGAAAATAAAAAAAAAAAATTTTTTTAAATTAATGAAAATAAAAAGAAAAAGAGAAAAACATTTAAAATTATATTATAAAACTGAAATAAAGAAATAAAAATAGAAAAAGTGTTTAAAAAATAAAATAAATAAACACAATAAAACCAATGAGGGAAAAAAATAATAATAAAAAATTAATAAAAAAAATAAAAAAACGAAAAAAAGCACCCCCGCCCATCACCATCAACCCCCCTCCTCCTGCCGTCGCCACAAAACAACACCCCTGCATGCACCCCCTGTCCCCAACTTCAAACCCCCACCAACTCCCCACCCAACCCCACAACGATCAAACTCTACTAACCACATCAATCACCCCCCGCCCCCGAACCCCCCCTAAAGAAATCCCACCTCAAACGTATCACCCACCCCCACGAAACACACACCACTTACCAAACACAACAAATATACCACCACCACACCACACTCCCCCCCCACCCCAACAACACACAACCACACACCTAAACCCCAATCCAAGCCCTCATGTACTCCAGTGACAAAGGTTTTGATGCAATTAGCACGAAACGAAGTGCAGAAATAATCCACACAGAAAGGTAGACATTCTAATGCTATAAAGATGTTCAATAAACATGAATCACCTAAGGAAGCAAACACCGTATAATAGTGATATATTTGATAAAGGTGATAATGCAAATCTTAAGTAGTGGGAGAATAGAAATTAAGTTTGAAAGTGAAGTTGAAGAAAAAAAAAGAGGAGAGAAAAAAGTAAAAAAATAATAGAAAAACCGAGAAAGTAAAAAACATTGAAAATACTGAAGAACGAAAAAGTGGTTGATGAGAGGAAGCAAACATTTTAAATCATAAGAGTCGAGAGAGGGATTGTGTATTTATCGTCCCACAGTCATGTAAGTTGAATGTCGTAACTAGGCAACATGGTTTTCATGGACTGTCGACATGTATATATTAAAACCATTACACATTATAATATTTTCCCATGCCTTATACATACCCTTAGTATCCCTTAACCTAACATTACAACCCGATTAAAAGTCATCTTTTGATATTTGTACCTGGTGCTTACGCCACGTAGGTGTAGTTTTGTTTCTTGTACAAGCCTATGGTAACTTAATGAATCATGTCTGAGCAATTGAGTGTGATTTCCCTTTTACCCTCTATTACATCATATACGAGTGTTTGAGTGTATTATACTTTTTCTTATTCGTGAGGTGCTTAGTCATGTTATTACAGCTTCAAAATCATTGGGTATTGTCAAACATCTCTGTTTTCACATATTAAAAATCCAAAAATAATTTTCATAATTCTAAATTTGTTTTGTAAAGCTTATTACTTTTCTTTATTTTGCTTGAGGACAAGTAAACCCTTAAGTGGGGGGGGGAGTGTTTGCGTCTTTTGCGCTTATTTATTAAAAAACCAAAAATATTTTTGATATTTTCACACTCAACAAATTTTTTTTCATAAAAAATTAAAAAATCAAAATTTAAAAATATATGTATAAAAATTTCCTTGTCTTGTCATGTAGGTACCTTGTTTTTAAATTTCTTTTCTTAGATTTGCTTGAGGGCAAGCAAAGTTTAAGTGTGGGGGGATTTGATAACGCTCATTTTATACATATTTCTATAAGCATTATCTGTGATTTTAAGTATATAAATTGGTTAATAATAAGAACTTTCAGTACTTAATCGAGTATATTTACTATTCTAGGTTCTATGTACGTGTCGTGGAAGAAAACGAAAGAATACACGAAGAAATGGAGCTTAAATGAAGAAATAACTCAAGCTGAATGCTTCCCGACACCTGTTCATTGTTTTGGCCATAAATCGGTCATACAAACTCCGTTTTAGTTGGTTCAAGAGGCCACACGAAGAAAATTCAATTATCTACAACTTAGAAAAAATCCCACGAACTGCAAATGAACAAAGTATGCCGGTTTTGCCCAAACTGTGGCGCACTTTTCTGCCAGATTATGAATGCTCTTAAATGAGCTTGGCATTCATTACAACCTATCATCTCCTCATTCTAGGTCCTTCTATGCACGAATTTAGGCCTCTCTAGAGCCTATAAATAGGATCACAAATCCCTCATATCTCACATACAACCATCTACAATCCTCTCATAAAGTAGAATAAGTTAGGAACTAGTTTTTGGGAATTTGGTTGAAGTTGCTCCTAAGTTCTTCTCAAACCCAGGTTTTGATCCATCAAAGAAGCATAATTGAAGTGTTATTTCGAATCTATAAGCGATTGTGATAGAATTGTTCATAGTTTCCAGGTTTTACTTTGAATATAATAAAATGTTCTTGAAAAATTCATGTGAAATCACCATATTTTGCTCTTGGAATTTGGTATAATCTTATTTATCCTTTGAATATGATCTTTGTTGAATTCATGATGAATGTTATATGTGTTGTTACTTGTTTTATTATGGAGTAGTCTCATAATGTTTGTTTAAGCTTTATGAGGATTATGATTTAGTTTTGATTATTTTGATATGCTTTCAATGTTTATGCTTTATGCTTGATATGTTATTATTCGGATTATTGTATATCCTTTGGTTGATCATCTCAGTCGATATAGATCGAAAGGCTCGATTGGTGTGGTTGATTTTGAGTAACGAATCAATACTAGACTTGTGAGAGTTTGATAGTAAATTGCTAGACAACCTGAATGATTATGTGTTTAAGGACTAATCTCACGTCTAACGACTTGATTAGGGGAAGCATACTTGTATAAATATTGGTCACAAATCTATCTTAATGCACTTGTTATGTTCGGGTCATAGGTCGAAAGAATTCCCTTGCATAATTGCTAGATATACTTGCTATTGTGATTACCCGTCATTTGTGGCTTGTATGCTTTATTTGTGATTGAGAATATCTTTACATATCATTTCTAGACTCATGTCTCTCTAAGCCTAAACAAACATGTTTTAATAATCTTGGTATAATCTAAATCATTTCTAGCGTTTGTTATAATTACTTGTTATTTCAAATATGGGTCTAATGATCGTGACAATCATTTGGACTTTCTTTCTAAACTACTTTTTGAATCTGAAAACGCACAACTCCCTTGGGACGACCTGGACTTACCTAGACTTTACTACATTCGAAAGGGTATACTTTCTCTTGTGTTTTTTTGTATATTAACCAGTAATTCTAGTCTTATATATTTAATGATTTTGAAACACATCAATAACTCTACACCAAAGGGCGTCACTTTCAACTCTAAACCTCCACCACCACTTACCTAAAAGCGCCTTATTTTTTACTTTTAACGATCCAATATTAAGCCCCCAACCCATATGACGAAATTACCTTATCCCATTTAACCCATGAAATTTTCCCCCTCCCCTAACCCACCCCAAAAGAAATTTTTTCGAACTTTCTCAAGGGCACCAATAGCCGATTTCACCAACGTTAGGCGACTACCGAAAGACATCGCTTTGCCCTTCCATTCGAAAAGTCTAGATTTGAATCTATCAATAACATCATTCCATGCCGACACTCTCCTCATATTAACACCAATAGGAAGCCTGAGATACATAAATGGAAATTCACCAATGCCACATCTTATGTATCGTGCCATTCTATTTAAATCATCACTTTCAACCCCAACACCGTACAACTCACTTTTCCTTAGATTGATCTTCAGCCCCGCAACCTCTTCTAAACACTTAAGGATATTCATAAGACTTCAAGCGTTTTCCTTACTCCACTCACCAAATATAATAGTGTCATTGGCGTATTGTAACTGTGACACCATAACTTCATCCTTGCCCACCCGAACACCCTCTAGAATATCATTATCCATGGCTTCTTTCAATAATGTGTAACATCCGAGAATTTTCGAAATTTTGAATGACAATTTTACCTTTTGACGTTTAGGGCCTGACTTGACTTTTTGACTTTTGGTCTTTTATTGTCTCGTAAAAACAATTACCAGTAAAATTTTCGGAACATATTTCAAATAATAATTCATATTTATTATTATATTTCCCAAGTAGAAGTTATTTTTATCTTATTTGGCTTGAAAACGAAAAAGATATATATTAATTAATAGTTGACGTATCAAAAACGAACCATTAAATCACGTTTTCTTTTTCATATTCCGGGACTCTAATGCAATTTGATGTAAAACGAGTTCACTGACAAACTTTTAGTTGACCAGACCGGAAAAACCAATCTAGTAGGTGACTGAAATACCCTCGTAAAAATTTTGAACACAACGCGTACCGACACAAAAAAATAATTAAATTTATATTTAATTATCATAATTTATTAAATAAAAATATTTAATAAAATTAATTTTCTTGTTAATCGAATACATTGTTAAAATCGCAATTATTAAAGTTAATTCGTTTTACGTGATAAGTTTATCGGAGGAATAAATATATAATAAATACAAAAACGGTTTTAAATAAATTTTGTAAAACAATTGTGAAGGAAAACATAGTCGTGGTAATACTCATTTTTATAGAAAAAATGATTGGAAATTAGGAAAACAACGGCGAAAGTTTCGTGCGTTGAATCATCCGTTAAGTCGCTCAAACGAGTCCCGAACCGATAGTTATCAAAAACTATATTAAAAAGTTACAAAATAAACCCTAGAATATTGGGTATTTATCATTTTATCTTAAAATTTTTATTATATATATAAAAATTTTATATACATTTTCATTTCCATCTCAAACAAAACACACACACAAAGACATCACTCTCTTCTCTCTCCCTCAATTCCGGCCACCGCCCTTCCCTTCCGGTCAGCCGCCGCCGGAAAACTTTTCCGGCGAGCGTTCCGGCCGAAACCAAAAATGGTTCTTGTCGCCCGGTCTATCCGATCCCCATAGTCACTCGCCTCCACGCGCCATTTCCCCCCTCTCTCCGGCTGTTGTCCCACGACAGCCCCGCCACGCCACCTTCATCATCACCACCATACATCATCATCGTCACCCCCACAGCATCGCCGCTGCCCCACCACCACTGAGCCACCAAGAGGGTGCGCCCGTTTCGTAGGTTGACAGCCAACAAGGGGTGTTTCGTTCGGTTTATATACATAACACCACCAAGGGGGTTTTGTTCCGGTTGGCTCCGAATATGCACCAAGGGGGTGTGATTTTTGATATACCCGTATCTGCACACATACAAACACAAACCAAGCATATTTTTGCCATTTTCACTGTGTTAACCATCAAAACCGGGCAAACACGGACACGAAAACGGAAGAGTGTACCAAAGCCGGAAGCCAAAGTCAACCTTCAGTCAACCCTGGGTCAACAGAAGTCAACCACAAAATGACAAAATCTCAAATGTTCCAAATCAATCCCTTAACTTTCCAAAAGTTACACAAATAGTCCCTAACTCTTATTAGACCCTTAAACCCTAGCCCAATACCCCTTTTATAAAACCACAAGGGCCATTCATGCCATTTTTAAAAAAGTCCTTTTAATACTACAAATGAGATAAACAAAAGACAAGGACCATTCTTGACAATAGGCCAAAGTTTAAAACTAATTTAACCTTTTCAGTTAAAAAATGGCGCCAAGAAGGGAGCACTATTCACCGTCTCCTTCAATTTTCCTAGCTGTTAAAATCAAAGGGCTTTTCTAAATTGAGGGGTGATTTAGACCATTCAAGTGATGGAGAACGCAATGACAGGGTCAAATCAGTCTAATCAAGCACTCTTATTGGCTAACTAAAGCAAGAATCACACATGGCTATGGCAAGAAGCACAAGAGTAGATGGATTTTGCACTAAGGGCTCTCACACAACAAACACAAGACCTCACAACGGATTGCCACGTTGGCAATCCGTGTGATCCCAAAGAGAGATCCAACGGCTCTTAATCATTTGCCAATGATTGAATGATTGAATGGATGTGATTGACAGGAGCGTGTTATGCAAGGGAAGCCTAGCACCTTCAGCAATGTGCTATAAATAGCACACCTCACACACACATAGATATCTCTTTTTCTAGTAATTTTCTTTTAAGTAAAATTTAGCTTATTAGTTTTAGTTAAAATGTAATTTTCATTTTTCAATCTCTTGTAATCTGTTTTGATAATTAATAAAAGTTCAATTTAGTTTTCATCACCTTGTTTTCAATTATAAGCTCTCATATCCTCAAGTTTAACTTACTCCTACTAATAAGCTTCAAATAAGCTCTCAAAAGCTCTTATAAGTCTATAAGCTTATAATAGAGCTTAATTCAGTCTAATATCTACTTAAACTTAAAAAAACAGCCTAATTACCTTAGCTTATGGATTGTGGACTTATGGAAGGGGATTCAAAAATGGAAGGAATCTCAAGGACTTATACTGGCTTATTTCTAATAAGCCAGAGCTGTTGATTAAGCTCAATTGAGCCATAACTTCTGTTTAGCTGAAGCTGAAGGTTAGTTTTCATTTAACTTCTTTTTGTCCTTTAATTCCTAGTTAAATAAGTGCTTATTAGTGTAAACTGCTTAATTGCTTAAAATGTTTGCTTATTAGTGCTAATTTACTTTTTTTTCTAGCTTATTAAGTGTGTTTGATCAACTGTGTTAGTTTTTTATAATATAGATCTTGTTATAGCTTAATTTGTCTTAAAATCTATAAAAACCAAAAAAAATTAGTTAGCATAAGCTTAGATTCTAGATTTAGCTTAAATGGTTGATGATTTATGTTTATTAGGTAGTTAGTAGCTAATTAGCATCTGGTTCTTAAGTTTAGTTTACTAGTTTTCAAATTCATTAGCTAAATCAATTCTGTCAAAAAGTTAAGAGGGTGTTTGGGTTAGTGTTAATTGACCATCAAAAGTCAAAGGAACTTAGTGATTGCTCTTTGGTTAGTTAGAATATTTTATTTGATTAAGTTTTGGATAAATATGCCATTCAAGTTTGAGCTTATGATGATTTTGTGGCTTATTGAATCTGTCTCAGCACCAGGGGATTTGTACCTTTGATTTCACTTGTGAAAATTTGAACCAAGCCATCCAAGGCTTGGTTATTGCTTGACTAGAGTTTAGACACACTCATAGAGGCCAAAAACTCAAAAAGGTCAAAAATAGTAGTAGTAATAGTTTTAGCTTTTAAGTTTTGAATTTTAGCTTTTAGTATCAGTTTTATGATCTATTTTAGTAGTTTAAATGTTGTTTGATAAGTCCTCAAAGGCTTAGCTTCTGTATTGCCTTATTAAGCATTTGA
>BQNB010135492.1:0-18148 GCA_026074375.1 Tanacetum coccineum | reverse complement strand
TGCTTTTAGACTATCCTCACTATATATTTGATATTTTATTATATTATATGTATTTTAAGGTATAGTCTGAGCGGATCAGTTTAACAAGGGGATTGACTAATCAGTGTGAAAAGTCAATATATACAAAACATATATAGGCTATTTGGGGTTAATCTTTGATGTGCTATCGTGTAGGGTCAATTATTTGATTATCAAGTTGTACATTTATATTTAGCCGACAAACCAAAAACAACACTTTAACGAGCAGTGTATCCGGTCAAGATGTAGTTTTGCGGTAAGTAGGGTGTCGAACACTAAGAGTGAAAATAAATCATATATTCTATTAGTATTTTAATTAATCTAATTAGTTCTATGTTAATTCTAATTACTGGATAAACTTATGCTATATACGTTATCTAATGATATGGGGGTTTTCAACCTAAGAGACTGGCACAGGTTTGGTGGTGACAAATATCAATTCAATAAACAATAAACACAAAAGAAGAAAATGAGAAGATAGAAAAACGGTACAAGCCAAATGATAGAAAACTATATTATCCATATTAAATTCAGTTCAATGTTGGTTTGTTTGTTTTAGTGTAATGATTTACTTATCTCGAAACGACATATCATTCCTAAGACTTAGGCGGGACATCATCCGAAGACCTAGAGACGATTAATCCTGTCACAATTAACGCATCTGCATAAAGCATCCTTTAGTTTAATTATAATCTATCTTAGGGAATCAAAGCAGTGATGATCCTGTTAACACCCTAGCCCATCAGGACTTTACCCACTTATTGTTTGATGGTGTTTTATACACTGGTAGTCCACTATTAGAGTCTTTACCAATTAATTAAGAACATGATTGCTGAAACATATACGGGTCACCTACCGGTCTAACTAAGCTCATAATTAAAAGGTAAAGATAAAATTAATGTGATCCCTATTGGATCATTAATGTTCGTGTTTAACAAGCAGTTAGGATGAAGAATGATATAGGGTAGGGACCTTCTAACTTTCACCAAAAGTCGTCATCCAATAAGGCAGCTGAGACATGCATACATGGCCGTAACGATGGAATAGACATGCATGCTCGAACAAGTATTCGTTCGAGTAGACACTAAGACAACCAAAGTTGACGTTTCCATAACGGTCAACTTCCCTTACATCCCGCTCTTTACATACTTTTACACAAGTGGTGATATCGGCCACTTTTTACAAAACTTAACATCGTTGATTTTTGTAACGTATCAACGAATAATCGATCCTTTTAAATGATTCCTTCAGTATAAACTTCTTTTTGAATCGACTATTTTCCTTCCTCCTCTCTTTTTTTGCCTTTTTTCACTTTTTTTTCACAATGCATAATAAACCTCGGTTTGATTCCACCGTCTTCACTTTCATAATTTATCCGGGTAATCTTTTCCTTGTAGTACTTCTTCATCGGACATAATTCATAATAGCGAAAAGTAGCGAAACTTATGAGCTACATATTTTCCCATTGCATTATGCAATTTCCTAACCATTACAGAGATAGAAAAATTTCACTTTGACACAAAAAATACAAGACTTTACACGAAAGCAACTAGCAACATAGAGAAATAGGCTTAATCTACACGATAGGCTAAGGTGCAAAGGTGTAACGAAACATATAATATGGTGTACAAAAAGAAATGAATGGCTCAACAGGTTGTTCTAGGGGATTTTACTCTAAAAATGAGAGTAATCAAGGGTTACACGGGAGTTAACTAACCAGTGAAGTTAGTTATTTTTACGACATGTAGGCTATTTGGTTTAATCCTAGAAATTTATCAGTTGA
Organism: Tanacetum coccineum; assembly: GCA_026074375.1. Lineage (NCBI taxonomy): Eukaryota > Viridiplantae > Streptophyta > Magnoliopsida > Asterales > Asteraceae > Tanacetum > Tanacetum coccineum. The sequence goes on along the minus strand of BQNB010135492.1, from coordinate 16,347 downwards.
ACATGTTCTTCCATCTAAATCCATAGTACTAATCATGGTGGTCTCGAGTGATATACCATGCCAAGTTCTAAAGTCCACTACATCACCGGTACACTCATAAATTTGTAGAATTTAGTTGACAGTTGGAAACGGAATAGGCTTAATTCTTACAATATGCATTAAGGGTTATAGTGCGCTAGGTAATGTAACTAGTTATTTTTACAAAAGTCATGCTAAATTTTTTTAAATTTGGCCTATTTTTAAGCACTTTTAAGCATGTAGCATGTTATTTTGTAAAAAAGAAGACAAGTGTAACAACTGGCAATTTTCGGAATTGTACATGAATATTTTACCCTTTGACTTTTCGGGTCCGACTTGACTTTTAACTTTAGATCTTTTATTGTCACATAAAAACCATTACCTCGTAACCGGTAATTTTTCGGAACATATTTAAATAATAAATCATATTTATTATTACATATCTCTCATGTGAAAAGTTATTTTTAACTTATTCGACTTGAAAACGAAAAAGATATATGTTATTCATAAGTTGACTTATCAAAAACGACCCGCTAAATCGCGTTTTCACGACTTGGACTCTAAAGCAATTTGATGTAAAACGACATTCCTGACAACTTTTTAGTTTTGCCCGAGACCCGAAAACAAGCAGAAAATGACTAAAATACGCTCGCAAAATTTTGAAAACGAAACAACGCGTACCGACATGAAAATAATTAAATTACATTTAATTATCACCGTTATTAAATAAATATATTTAATAAAATATTTATCATTTTATTCAGAAAACGTTTGCTAAAAATGCGAATATTCGGGTTAAAAATTCATTTTTATTTTCTGACAAGGCATAACCGGGTTACCAAATAAATAACAAATATTTTTATGAATGTTATAAAAATATTTATGAAATACTATCAAGTAAATACTTATTTTTATAGGAAAAATGATTTGAAACGCAATGGCACGAGTTTCGTATTTTAAATCACCCGTTAAAAGCCCATAAGGTGCGTTTGGTTGTTATATTCAACACCAAGGGTGCGTTTGTTTGTTGTTAACACCGAAAGGGGTGCGTGTGGTTTAACAGAAATGCACATGAGGTGTGTTTGGTTTGGCTGTTGGCAGCAATAAGGGTGTGTTTGGGTTAACACAAGCAACATAGGGTGCGTTTGGCTTAGCAGTTTCGCACTAAGGGTGCGTTTGGGATTAGCAGTTTCGCACTAAGGGTGCGTTTGGGTTAGCAGTTTCGCACTAAGGGTGCGTTTGGGTTAGTAGTTTCACACTAAGGGTTTAAACCGTTATCGTATACCTCTAAACCCTAATTCCATGAAATATTAACATCTAAAGTGAATGCACAAGCTACTAAAGCATATGTACAAGTATTATAACATCTCATATGAATATACATTCTATCCAAAGAAAGGTACAAGTCCTTAAAAGCTCAATATACAAGTCATTAAGCATGATCTCTAAAATAGCCGTTTTACCTCCATTTTCATTCCAATTTCTTCACCACCACTTATGTACAAGCTACTATACTCATCTTACAATATATAAACCCTAAATATTCCATTCATAAGCTTTCATACATCTTTTTGCACTCAAAACCCTAATTCAAAAGTCAGAAACCCTAACCCAAGCTAAATACTAAACCATAACCCGTTTCTTTGTTTTTATCCATTATAAACCTAAACCAACACTCAAATAAGTTGTAATAACTTATTTTACAATCATGTCAATCCTATTACATCATTATTTCATCATTACTTCATTATCTTATTTCAATTGTTACGTTATAACGATCTCGAGAAACTCTAAATGTACCTAATTGGATTCACTGGACCAGCTTTACTAGTTCTAACCATTTTAATCCCAAACAATCAACCAAGAGTCATTGTAAACTCATAATTGAGTTTTAAAAATCATTATTTATCATTATCTTAGCAATGTGCAAGAAATCAAATCCTAGAAAACCCTAACGAATCCAATATAAACCCTAATCCGACCCACGACTTATTCTTTCAATTTCAACCCTTTTTAACTTAAACCAACGATCAAACCTCATTGATAATCCTTTATATAAGTCCTATGATTAGTATTCCATTATTCCCAATCAAGAATATTCGAACTATAAGCTAAGAAAGCCAAAGAAACCCTAAACGAGCTCTATGTGAACACATGACCTTATTTACTCAATATCAACCCATTTTAAACCAAACCACCCCTTATTTTTCATTAATAAGTCAAGATATGAGCCTTGTAAACACATATTAACATTCACATTGCAAACATGCTTGAAATCCAAGCTTAAAAACACAAGAAAACCCTAAATCGTACCAAATGGAACCCACAACCTCATTTCTTCATTTTAGACCCATTTTAACCCAAACCAATTGCTAAATCCTATTGAAACTCCTTATTACAGACCCTAAGAAAATATTCTAATCATCATTGATCATTGTACACGAAATGTGAGCATAAAAACTTGAGTTCGAACCATAAAACCCCAAATCTGACCCGCAAGGGTACTTAGCTCCTTTTGACTCATTTTAAACTCACCCATGTGCAAGATATTTACATGAACACCTTCTAGATACTCTATAGCAGCTTACACACCAACTTACACCATTCCTTGGCCAAAAACAAAGCCACATGATCCTTCTTTTTATCCAAACAGCCGCGACAGCTAACAAGCTTGTCCACACCATCAACCTAGCTTCTTAGACTTCCACATCTCGTTTTTTGCTTCTGAATTCCCTATACTAGACCCTTCCATGTGTCTTGATTCAGTTTCTAAAGGTTGCTTACTCTTTGTTCATAAAACTCTATAATAGGGACCTTAGATAGCTCATAAAACTTGCACCACACCTACTCTTCTATAACCAACCCCCCCCCCCCCCCCCCCAATATTTATAGGCAGCCAATCTTTGCTCCCTTATGATCTTAGGAGCATTAAAGAAGTTCAAGAAGCGAAGCACTGAAGATTTTGAAGCCCCAGGAACAAGATACAAGGCGTAACTGAATACTACCCGAAACGACCATTTCCACCAGTTTTTGTTATTGAGCTCAAAACCAGGTTTTGAATGTTCTACTTCTGCTACTACACCCTTATAATGTTCATATGATCTAAATATAAACCTTGTTAAAGTTTCATAACTCAATTCATGCTCATTTTCCATTTTGATCCAAAACCGTACACCCGAAACCCTAATTTCGCGTTTTTCTTAAAACTAAATGTTATAATGATTAAATATTGTTATAATCTATCCTAGCATGCTTAAATAATGTTAAAATAACCACTTTATTGATTAATGAAGGAATTTGAACTTAAAACCCGCGCATTTACGTTTTGAAACCCTAATTTGACCCGTTTGCTTACTTTATTAGCTAACAATGTTATTTTAATCTTGCGTTACGTTAAAACTTCCATATTTTGTTTATTATAAATTAATAAATATCTTTTGAAATGTAACATAAGCCTTGCATGGGCAATTTGCGACATCGTTTTTTGTTAATTATAATCCATGCAAGGGGTATATATCGTAACTTTCTGAAATTAATAACTAGAAGGGCTGAATATGTCATTTTTTCAAAGTTATAACTATAGGGGTCTATTATGTCACTTTTAAAGTGCAAGGTTTGATTTGGTACTATTTTTAAAGTTGAAGGACCAAACTCGTAAAATTGCAAACTCCAAGGGTAAATTCTGCCATTTTCAAACTCAAGGGTCTAAAATGTAACATTTTTGAAAAAGTATAAAATCTTGTTTAAAAACCTTACAAGACATAACTCTTAATTAACGTTCGTGCTTACATTTCAAATATTGATCAAAACGCTTTAAACTAAGTATATCATATCACAATATTAGGGTGCTTCATATTAAGTGGTTTCATCTTGGTATACGTTCTAACTGAGTTTTTTGGGTTTACGATTTAAAGTGCCCTAGCTCCTCATATCCGTTTTACTGAATGATTCGGAAATTATGATGGCACGAACGATGATACAATAATTCAAACTCCTCTTCAAAAACTCATTACTCTTTATTAACTTAAGTTCTTTGAGTACAATCTTACTAAGACTCTACATATTTATCTAGGTTGTGTGAGTAGCTGTTTACTATAATTTTAACTATATCAACATTCCTGGTTAGGATTGTGATAAGGTGTCAGCTTTCATTTCAAAATATTTAATTACATCTTACCTATCAGGTGAAATTTCATAACCTCTTGGTTTCTTTTATCATTTACATCGTTTTATAAACCCGCGCAGGGGGTACATGCTTGTTACAAACTTATTACTTACTCGTTTATCTTTAACAATGTGATTACTTTTTAAAGACTTAGTGAGATTCACTAACCTCGCCTTTACTCATTTTTACATGTTTTATAAACCCGCGAGGGGGATACATGCTTGTTACAAACTCTTTTACATACTCGTTTATCTTATAACAATGTGATTACTTTTCAAAGACTTATACATGCTTAAACCAGGAATACAAGTGTTTTTCCAAGTTATATGCTATCCTAAATTTTATCTTATTTAGAGCTAATGTCTAAAGTTACTTTTATGCCAAAGTCTCATTATCATGGACCATTAATCACTTACGGGTGAACGCAAATATTGTAGATAGATCCATCAGGATTGACGAACCTGTTTGTGTTTAGCCGGATAGGTAAACCAGAAACTCACTATTTTTGAATTTCATAGGTATATCGGAAATTACCTACACCGAGGGGCCCATATTTCTCTTTAATATATATCACATAATTTGGGGTATATTATATACATAGTCAGTTTGTGTGCATGAGCTGTGACACAGACTTATACTATTACCAGACAAGAACAGATGCTATTATGGGACAAATGTTATATCAATTTCAAGAAAATCAACGAGATTACTTTTCAAACGACTCATTTAGAGGTCGTTCTCTTGTATCTTGTGTTGTTATATTATGAAGTAACACTCCCGGACATATTTCCGCTGCGATACATTTTGGGGGTGTTACAACAAGTGCGTTCTAATTCTCCATCCCCCCACTTAAGTTATAAAACGTCCTTGTTGTATAGATAAAACAATTAAATAATATGGGAAATAGAATTAGAACGGAAAACTCCCTGATGTTTTTCTCGAGATGTTTCTCCAAGATGAGTTCTTAAGCAAAAAGCGTGTTGACTAGGGCTTCAGAATGCCCGAATAAATTCAACACATGTCTTTTTTAGATTATACCATATCATAGTTTCAGCAAGGTCATGCATCAAAGATTAGAAGACGAGTGCAATTTCTATCTCGCTACAATGGTACAAGAAAACAATTAAACACACAACTATGCAAGGATCAATACGCCATATCCCAAACCCTAGGATACGTCGTATGGTTCCTGCAAAAACAATTAAATTACTAAAAATTAAATACTGAGAACGTCTAGACATGTCTATATGCCATATCCAGAGGGGTTCGATACGCCGTATAGAGTGTTTGGGAAGACTGACTCGTGCACCAAATAATTAAAAATGCGACAAACAATTAAAATGATCGGGTTGTCTCTCGGGAAGCACTTTTGTTTCAACTCGTCTTTAAGTTCGACCTTTTTTCCTTCTTCTCTTCTTATATGGTGCGTGTTACCGTCCTTATAATACCGTTTAGGGTCGAACGGGATGCCAAATGGCACATATAAATTTTAGATGAGATTTAATCGCATCCAGTTAAAATAATTCGAACTCATGATATTTGCATACAATATTATGATAAAAATTATCTCGTTGAAAACTTTTTTGGTCTTATCGTGATTTTTTCTCGGAAGCTCATTTGATCTTTTTATTTAGTTACATCCAGAAGGCTGTGTTATATCGATATTATCATCATTGTCCTTAATCGTTTTTAGATTATCGGAAAAAATTACGTCTAGAGGAAATGAATCACCAAAGTGTAAAACGTTTTGTTCCTTTTCACGATATTTGGACAATGATGTTTCAAATTTGTTGATATGTTCAAAACTTACGGGACGTTCAATTAGAAGATCTGATTTAGATGTTAGGCCATCATTATAAACAATGGCCGAGAATTTATTTTCAAAATCATTAAAGTAGTCAAAATCAACTAAATAAGCGACCGTAGGTTTGGGTGACGAAGGCATATTATTTTTACCATTATCATTTTTCGAATCTGTTTTTAAATCATTAACAGAAAATATTTTATACGAAAATGAATTTTCATCAAAAATTACCGTGTAATCTTCATCGTCGAATTCGTCTAATGATATTCTTAAATCAATCTTGTTTTCGTTAGAAGGACTTACCGTTGGTTCACACGGGAGTACTGTATTGGATGTTAATGTATTATCAAAGACTATGGCTGGGAATTCAGTTTCGAAGTATGTGAAACAATCGTCGTCATCTTCATAGTATTTAACTTTCTCGAATGTGACAGTTTGCCAATTAAATGTTCGACCATGCATTTGAGCTTTTTCTTCTTCAAGTCTGATGTATTCCTCCATGGTGATATTGGGGTCGTCCATTTTTATGTATAATGAACTTGCTGTGAAAAAAATGTCAAATGGACTAATACGTTGTATTCAGTAAACTGAATACGTCATATTGAACAGGAATAAACAATGCAGGAATTAAAACACATAATTTAAACACACGATGAAAATAAATACAAACATAATTATAACAGTTATATTAAGCTAAACTAATTAATGGTTAGAATACTAAGAAGAATAAGGTTTAAATTAATTCACTCCCCGGCAACGGCGCCAAAAACCTGATGTGCTGTCGTATAGGGTCAATTATTTGATTATCAAGTTTTACATTTATATTTAGCCGACAAACCTAAAACAACACTTTAACAAGTAGTGTACCAGTCATGTTGGAGTTTCGCGGTAAGTAGGGTGTCGAACACTAAGAGTGAAAATTAATCTTATATTCTATTAGTATTTTAATTAATCTAATTAGTTCTATGTTAATTCTAATTACTCTTGAAACGTATGCTATATACGTTGTCTAATGATATGGGGGGTTTTTAGCCTGAGAGACTGGCACAGGTTTGGTGGTGACAAAAATCAATTCAATACACAATAAACATAAAAGAAGAAAATCAGAAGATAGAAAAGCGGTACAAGCCAAATGATAGAAAACTGTATTAGCCATATTAAATCCAGTTCACTGTTGGGTTGTTTATTTTAGTGCAATGATTTACTTATCCCGAACCGGCATATCATTCTTAAGACTTAGGCGGGACATCATCCTAAGACCTAGACATGATTAATCCTGTCACAATTAACGCATCCGCATAAAGCATCCTGTTAAAACCCTAGCCCATCAGGACTTTACCCACTTATTGCTTGACGGTGTTTTATATACTGGTAGTCCACTATTTAAGTCTTTACCAATTAATTAAGAACATGATTGCTGAAACGTATATGGGTCACCTACCGGTCCAACTAAGCTCATAATTAAAAGGTAAAGATAGAACGTTATTTGTGATCCTATTGGTCCAGTAATATAAAACACGATATGAAGAGCTATCCCATTACCTAGATTACTTTTTAGGTATCACCAGACCCAGTTGAATCATAGGTCGCATATTCAACACATAAACAAGTATAAGGTGATAAACATAATTAAACAATCAACGATTAATTAAGAAATCGATTTTAAAACAAACCAAACATTAAACTTTCATTAAGATGGCTAATACCCGAGGATATTAGCCCACAACCATTGTAATTATATAAGCGTAATCAAACAATGAAAATCAAACGATTAAGAGAGTAAAAATTAAATGATGTCTTCTATGAATTCGTGATCAATGCTTGACCTTGGTGGCTATTCTTCTCTTCTAAAATTCGTCTTTTATAAGTATGGTATAAAGAATTGATATTGCACACTGAAAACTCGTTTTTGAGTGTTCTATTTATAGTGTCTGAAAAAGACTCGATACGCCGTATCTGGCTAGGCCAATACGGCGTATAGGGCTGGATTCCTTAGAGTGCGCGCTACGTTCTCAATCAATCAGTGATATCATTCCTAATTTATATTTATTACTGTATCTTTGAATAGTAATCTTCATGGATACGACATATGGAAGCAGAGTGATACGCCATGTTGGGAATTGGTCAAACGTACTTTCTTGTGAAGTTCAGGCGCTGATACGCCGTATCTCTTTTGCTGGATACGACGTATTGGTCAGAAATCAACAATCTTCAAATGTCTTCGTTTTAGCTCCAAATTATGCACCTTCTAGCATGTCTTCATAAAACATCCCTGAATTACTGCATTTATAAACTTTAAAGCAATTAAGTACCAAATCATACAATAATTATATAAAAGTGGACAAAACAGATAGGATAAATAATATTATAAAGTGACGTTATTTGATGTCATCAATCCTAAAAATTGCCTTTTATCACAGCTACAATAATTACACTAGGTGCAATGCTCATTTTGGTAGTCTCGGAAAGATATACCAGACCAATTTTAAAGTCTACTACAGCCACCGAAACACTCATTTTTATTGAATTTATGTATAATGTAACACCCCCAAATTGGGTCGCAGCGGAATATGGGTCCGGGGCGTGTTACTTCTCAGATCAACAACACAAGAGATATATAGAACGACCAAAAAGTCGTTTGAAAATGATACATTGGATTTAACAAAGTAATTGTTACATAAGCCCGAAGCTTAACTTGTTCACTTGATCAAAATACAAAGATTTTCAACCCATAACAGATAACAAAATGAAATGCGACAAAATCTTTAATGCATGACATCCAAATCAAAACCACCAATGTATCCATCGCACCTTGTGCTTATTGATCCCCTGAAAAACATTGCTTTAAAACGTCAACAATAATGTTGGTGAATTCATAGGTTTGATAAATCATATATTGTAGGACCACAAGATCTCCCAAGTGTATGATAATGCAACAGATGCAGATATCATATAAATGTAATTACGTTGCTCTAAGCTCATGACACTGATGCTTGACATGTATGGATGCCAAATTAATGGCCGTTTGCCCGTGGTGATGTTCTAACCCGCAACATCCTATATTCGACATGGTATACGTTCGTTTCGCTAGTGATAGCTAATCACCCGAACGGGGTTGTCAAACCCAATAGATCTATTCATAACATTCGCGCTCGTAATTAACAGTTCATGATAATGGGCTCAGATTGGGTTATCGCTACTTAGGCAACATGTAATCATAATATAAAACTTAACCACTTGTGTCCAGTTGTAAAACATTGCATGTTTTTCACCCCAAAAACTTTGTAAAAACAAAAGCATGTAAAACGTGGGGCTATGAACTCACCTTGAGTTCTGATAATCCAAATATCGCAGATAATGCGTCACGTAAAAGATCGAATGCAACCTAAATTATCATAGGTCGTATAAGTACCGAGTACTTATTTTATTATAAAGGGGGTGTTCGTTGGGTTCGAACTAGGGACAAGGAACACAAGGAAAGACCATTTTATTATTTTGAACGTGATGGTTGAATAACATTTATATACTATATAGCTTAATATTTATCTAGCTTATTTAAAAGCCTCGTATAGCTTATTTAGGGCTTATTTATTTTCGGCTTGAAAAGGGAACAAAGGAAAAGTGATTTTGGTTATTACCTATGCTTGTCATATTTTTGTAGCTTACTATGATAGCTTATTTTGCAAACTAGAATAATTAGTAGCTTATTTAGCTTATTTAATAAGCTCTATGATTGATTTTGGGCTACTCATACCCACGGCCTAATAAGGCCCAATAAGATGTAGCTTATTGTGGACTTTATTGTAGTCCGGCTTATTTTCATGGCTTTTGGTTATAGCTTATTTTGATATTTAAGAACTTGCATAGTTTAAAAGGGCACGACCCAATAAGCTAAGCCCAAACCATGGCTTAGTCTTGGTCTATGAGCCTTGGCTTCATTCGTGGGTTATTCGTTGGACTTATTTTCCTAAACGAGCTTGTTAACGGGCCTAAAATGGGTTTGTAAAACTAATAAATGATACTTCGATCACTAATGGGCCTCAAGGTCCAATAAGCTTAAACTAATTATTTTGAAGGCTAAAAACGAATTTTGATAACTATTTATACTTATATATATTTTGATAGTGGAATGGTCATTTGAGGGAAGTACGTTTTGATAATTAATGCGAAATGCGGATTTTGGTCATTTTGTCGGAAATGATTTATTTGAAGGAAAGTGGTTGAAAAGTGTATTTTAAAAACCTTGGAAACATCTTATAAACGAACAGGTCATGCCAAAATTTTGTAAAAATATTATACTTAGAATATTTTACAAAAATTAATTTCTTAGAAATCCGACAAAAGGACGAAATAAATGAATTATTATTATTTTAAATAAACCGACTAAAAAACAAAAATATATTTTATAATTTTATAAATTTTAAAACTTATATTAATGATTTAACGTAACTAAAACGTGTTACTTTTCCTAATCAATACAAATAAACTAGGCAATTTAAGACTTCCAGATGGATTACCGGAACGTATTTATTTATGACTGTTATCTAAGTCTTGACATTTTACTCGTTTACTTTCTATACAATACTATAAATGTATATTCTAGCATACGTACTTTGAAACATTTTTCATCGAGTCTAAGTCGCCAACCATCACACAACCAATAACATTAAGAGTGATCGTACAACGCACATTTTAACTACTATGAATCAATCTTAAACATACATTTAGGAAACCTATATTTAATATCAAACTTTAACTAGACTAGGTCGTGTCTGGAGGCCATTGAATATAATTGCTTGATCATATCCTCAGCTACTTATCACTTCGCTTGAAGGTGAGTTCTCGTAGCCTCATTTTTAAACTCTTTTCCGTTGGGGGAAAATGATGATCAAAACTTATTTAAACTGTTTTCAATGCTGTGCAAAATCATTTATTCTTTTGGACAATGTTATATGCTTATGTTTTCTTATAAAAATGCTATGTGAACACTATATGAATGCTATATGAATGCAATGAGATCAATTTATGCGAAGTTCCACTGGGAATTTCTGCACCACACAATACAGTCGACTGTGTAGCTCCAGCTGGTTATCGATAGGTTCAGAGGACTATTAGCACGCGAGGATTCTATTGATTATTGATTTGGGGTTGAGATACCCTGGTATGATATGTTGATGCTTTAGATACTGTAATTGCACTCTTCTTTAATATTTCACAATTGTCCACTCTTATATTCTCGCACAGCAACTGGGTTTTCCTAAAACTACGAGCTCACCAACGTAATGTTGACCCTTTCGAGTATCATTTTCAGGTAATGTGAATGACCCATGAAGCCAGGATTAGAGACTTTTAGCAGACCTAAGAGCATCCATTTTGGATCTTATCATTTGGAGTTTCATTGAGACTATGATTCAGTTTTTGCCTATTTGATTGCAGTTAGACATGTATTCCTCCGGATATGAGGTGTTGGTCGTAATAAACTTCAAATTATGTGATGTGGTTTAACCTATTTTGACACAAGTTCCATACTTGTTGTCGGAGGATGTTGTAACACTTGTTTTAATGCATATTAGTTTTCTCTATATTTACGCTTTGTGTTATGACGATCAATCCTCCGTCACGCCTTGTGTTTTCTTCATAGTCGGGGTGTGACACTTATCCTCTCATAATGGAATTATAAGGTAGGTGTGCTCATGGTATGTGTTAAATTACACATACCTTTGACCACTAAAAACAGACTTAAATGACCAAAAACATACCAAAAGTACATTGTATTTGTATGTTTTGCATTTGTACTGTGCAGGAAACAGATATCTAAGAAAAGGACAAAAATGAAGCCAAAACGACAAAACCGAGCACGAGAACAGGAAGAGCATGAAAGAAAAGTCAAGTCAAAGCAAAAAGTCCAAAAGTCAAAGTCGACCCTATAAAAGTCAAAGTGTCGATAACCAATAAATCACTTCACTTCATAATTAAGAACAAGAAATAAAGATTAGGAGATGAGAAGAATTGTAGAGAGAGGTAGTGAGAGAAAGCTAGAGAGAGAAACTAGAAATGGGAGAGTTTACTTGCAAAAATGGAATGTTACAAATGAACCAACCACCTCACCTTCCTTGGTGAGGTGTATATGTATCCAACTAAAAGGCTTTCATGCCTTTAGTTATTCTACGGGTCGGGCTCGGGTTTACTTGGGCTTTCGCCCGATACACGTGACCGGTTAGATTACATTAAATGAGCCCGTTTACCCGTTCTAGCCTATTACAACGTTACATATTAGAATGACCGAGACTTAATATTCTAAATGAATGAACTTCCGTGTTCGACTCATTATTTGAGGCTAACAATCTCCCTCGAAGTGAGTTCATTGTGACACTCCTTCGTGAGATCAATGAGATTGCTTTTGTCGATAAGCTCTTGTGTTCTTTGTCTAGAATTATTACTTAATCATTTATATTTGAGAATTGCAGTAATTATGGAGTAATTGGTGAAAATTAGCAAAAGGCGTGCATTCTAGAGCTTAAATGAAGATATTTTGAAGATTATTGTTCTGAAGACCAATACGCCATATCCATCAAGGAAGATACGGCGTATCCGTGCCTGCACTCACCAAAGACCACAAAAGGAATGAAGATCAATATGCCGTATCCAGAGGACTCAATACGCCGTATTCAAGATATGGAATCAATATAATATTCTAGAAGATATCAAACGTGGTCCCTACTCCAAGAAATCCCCAATACGCCGTATCCAATACATGGATACGCCGTATCCAACTGACTTCCAGACCTTATAAATAGAAAACTCAAAAACTAGTTTTAAGTGTGCTAAATCATATTCTCAATACCTGAACCACAAAAGTCGATTTTCAGAGGAGAAAAAGAGCAGAAGAGGTCGAGAAACATATTCAATTCCATAGGAGACATCATGTAATTCCATATACTTTAGTAATCGTTCAGTTTTTGGTATCATTCGTTAACTCGATTAGTTTACCTTGGCTAAATTATTACTCTTGTATTTATTATGATGTTTAAAGGCTAATACCTTCGGGTATTAGCCATTATTATGAAGATCTAAATGTTTGGTATTTGTTTATATCGATTTCTTGATTTATCGTTGAGTGCTTGTTTATGTTTATCAATTTATAGTTGTTTACGCGCTTTTGTATGCGACCTATCATTTAACTAGATTAGCAAAGTGGACCAAGCGAATCTAGAGTCTGGGATAGCTCTCCATATAGTAATTTATACATCTAGAATAATAGTTACACAAGTATTGTCCTTCTAAGTCTGTGTCTAGGATACACTTCAGGCTTAACTAGTTAATTGGATATTATAGATGGTTTATTGATCGTGTTGACTAGCAGGTGACCTAGATAATTCAACAAATAATGTTCTGATCCTATTGGATAGTTGGACAAGTGGAATACACAGTATAGATTGCCATTAAGCGGTAAGTAGGTAAAGTCTCTATGAGCTAGGGTTTAACAAGATCACCATTGCTTTAATCCCTAAGATAGATTATAATCAGCAAATAAGGATGCTTTATATGGATGCTTTAATTATGACAGAATTAATGTGTCTAGGTCTTAGGATATTGTAACGCCTAAGTTTTAAGAATGATATGCCACCTTGAGAGAAGAAATCATTGCACTTAATAAACAAACCAACATTCTAATAGGATTAATAATGGTTAATATAGTTTTCTTATATAAGGTTCGACCGCTCTTTTATCTTTTGTCTATTAGCTTGCGTGGGTAACAGTGTCTTGAATTGATTGTAGTCACCAACCAAACCGTGTCAGTCTCTCAAGCTGAAAACCCCCCTTTTCCCATTAGAACTAGGATTTAGACTGACATAGGTTTAACATAGGATTAGAATAGAATTAAGATAGATTAAATAACCAATATATTAATTAAATTGATAAATTTAACCTCACTCTCAGTGATCGATAACCTACTTACCACGAAACTACTACCGATCGGGTATACTGCCCGTTAAAGTGTTGTTTTTGGTTGAGTCGACAAAATATAAATTTAAAACTTGAATTAATAAAATATAAACCACACAACGACACATCAAGTTTTTGACGTCGTTACCGGGGAGTGAAAGTTAATCTTGATTTTTATTTTGATATTTTGGTTGTTAACATTAGATTAGATCTAACCCTTAGGATTAGTATAATTTAGATTAGTGTATATTCTTGTATATTCTGTATATTTGTCTTTAATTGTTTGCTTGTATATATTTGTGTGTTTAATTGTTTGCGTATTTAATAGTTTTTCTTGAATACATTGTTCTGGTCGACAATTAAATACGGCGTATCCACTTCCACTGGATACGGCGTATATAGTTCTCTGTCCAACACATCGTATTCAATCCAACTGATTAATACGGCGTATCCACTTCATTGGATACGGCGTATCGATTGTCTGTAACAGAAACTGAAATAATTGATTTTCGTGCAAAAAATTTTCTACCTTCCTTCGAAACAAATCCTACTGATTGTTTATCCCCTGTTTCAGGTAGTGCATGACAAGGAGTTCTACGAACGAACTTTTTACACCTTACAAAGAACCTGAATGAGAATTTCGATCATCAAAAAGACACTTCAAGACTCTAAGTCTTGATGAATTGAGATCTCCGGATTTTAATCTACTTTCTGACGAAGAATACTCAGAGGAAGAAGAAGAGGAAGAAATGGCAGAAACAATGGGGCAATACATGAGCAAAACTCGAACAGATTATGGATCGGGAGTTGCTAGGCCTAAAATTGATAACAAAGATCAATTTGAACTAAAAGGACAATTTCTTAAGGAGCTTCAAGAAAACACATTTAACGGTTCGGATAATGAGGATGCTTATGAACACATTGAAAAAGTTCTTGAAATAGTTGACTTATTCTATGTTCCTAACATCACTATGGATCAACTAATGCTCTGAGTCTTCCCTATATCTTTAACTGGAGCCACAACTCGTTGGTTAAGAAACGAACCAACAGGTTCGATCAAATCTTGGGAAGATCTTAAAACTAAGTTTTTGAACAAATACAGCTCACCTGGTCGAACTGCAAAGAAAATGGAGGAAATCAACAACTTTCAGCAAGAGCCAGATGAAACCCTTTATCAAGCATAGGAGGGCTTTAAGGAATGCTTGATGAAGTGTCCTCAACACTATTTGACTGAGATGCAAGAGGTGATTTTGTTCTACAATGGGTTGGATGTTCCAACACGACAGATTATTGACTCAAGAGGTGCCATTCTGACTAAAACTGATGCAGATGCCAAAACAGCCATCCAAGAAATGGCTAAATAATCTTAAAAATGGCACAATGTAACATCTAGAGGAAGAAGTACCAAGACTTCTAACGGACTAGCTGCTTTACAAGCACAACTGAACAATCTTGGAAGAGAGATTAAGAAAGTTAATGAAAAAGTTTATACTACTCAAGTTGGATGCGAGCAATGCAAAGGACCCTATTACACCAAGGATTGCCTACTAAAGAAAAGGGAAAACCCTAGAAGAAGCTTACTACACGTAATTTGGTAGACCTTTTCAAGGAGGGGAATATAGAACAACTGCTCCAGGGTACTATCAAAGGAACAACGCCAATCCTTCATTCCAGGAACAAAGGCAATCTATGGAAGATACCTTGAGTAAATTCATGAGTGAATTAGCAAAAAGAGACGAAGAAAACTTTAACTTGATCAAAAAATCCATGCTTCGACAGATGCTGCCATAAGGAACCAAGGAGCATCGATCAAAACTTTAGAAATTCAAATCGGGCAAATGAGCAAGGTACTACAGGAGAGAGGATTTGGAAGCCTACCAAGCTCAACTAAAACAAACCTGAGAGACCAAGTCAAGTCAATTTCAACCTCCATTAAAGTTGATTCAAACTCGATTTGGATCTAACCAATATGCCATATCCACTGGACAGAACAGTACACCATTATACAAGGCAAGACAAATGACGGTTCCTTTTCTATGTCGTTTGGATAATCATTACTATGAAGAAGAGGGGAACTATGGACCAAAATTCACAGAAGCTTGTGGAGCTTCACATATCAACAACGCCATACCCCGAAAGGAGAAAGACCCAGGAAGTTTCACTTTACCTTGCTTTATTAATGATTTATGTTTTAACAACGCCCTTGTTGACTTAGGAGCTAGCATTAGTGTTATGCCTCTCTCGACCTACCTTAACTAAGGATTAGAAGAATTAGTTCACACTAGGTTGACAGTGGAATTGGCAGATAGAACAGTGAAATATTCAAAAGGAATTGTTGAAAACGTACTAGTAGGAATTGGCAAATTTACTTACCCTGTAGACTTTATAATTCTAGATATGCCCAAGGATATCA